>MU382627.1:0-301978 GCA_022495115.1 Xylaria castorea | reverse complement strand
ATATCATTAACCACAAAAAAGAAGCAAGGTCGTGGTTTTTTTATTTAAATACGGTGTAAAATATAATAAAAACCAAATCAAATCCAACAAAATCAAAAACCCCAACCCTCCGCGCGTGGTTGGGGGGGGAAACCCCCCCCCCCCCCCCAGAGAGCCTGCTTCCCTTGGACTGGTCGCGCTGGGAATAGGTAGGCGCACATGGGAACGGAAGGACCGGAAGGAGAGAGGAAGGGAAGGGAACTTTTGACCACTGGTTGTGGTTTTTGTTTGTTTGTTTGTTTATTTGTTTAAATGCATTTCCTTAATTCCTCATTTTCCTTGCTCAGTAGGATTTGGTGGGCGGTAGGTGGATACGGCGTTAATTTTTTTTCACGATTCTGAAAAGAACGAAGTCTTGACAGACTAAGTGGATGCCAATATATTCAAATTCATATTCGTTGTTTCTTTCGATGGAAAATGACCGTGCTCTATTCGATTCGAAATGCCTCATCAATCTCACCAAGCCGTCAGCTTCACACGCTATATATCAAGACGTCTTCTCTAAATACATCCACGATGCGATTTCAAATCAGGTCGAGCTTCACATTGACCATTTAATTTAATACAAATACAGTTTCAGTTTCACAAAAATGATCAAGTTCGCCAAAAGACGCCAACGCCATGCCGTATCACGATAACGCCGTTCACCCAGTTCTCTCCTCTCCATCTACAGATCACGCCCAGTGCTCATGCCGATAGAAGGACCAGTCGGGGCCTTGCCCTTGCCCTTGGAAACGGTAGATGGCTCCTTGTTCCAGGAGAGGAGGGTGTGGTCGCCGAGCTTCCTGGGCCGGACGAAGCTTCCGACGACGAAGAGGAGAGACATGACGATGAAGAAGCCGGCTAAGGCAAGCCAGAGGATGCCGGGCAGATCGTTTTTGCCACCCAGGGGGCCGGTAGTTGTGATGACGAGGGACTTCCTGCCCTTGTATTCGGTCATATTAAAGTCTAGTAGCACTACATTAGAGACGTGATACATATTGGTGTAATTATAGATTGACTTACTATCGATGATATCCACGGAATAAGTGCCAGCGACTAACGTTTCGTTGCCGAACGCCCAGGGCTTGAAGAAAGAAGGTAAAGCAGCGGTCCGCATCCAGGATATAAAATGTTCGTCTTCCTTCAGGTTAGGCGGCGGGAATTTGGCGGTATATTTGCCGTCAGGATAACGGTTCCGCCAGTTGGGTGGTGGGATGATGAGGTCGTAGTTTGGGTATTTCAGGGGCTCGTAGAGATCCATGTCCGACTCCCAGGCAATGCCATTCTCGTTCCACTTGTATGTGCGGCTGTCGTTGGTTCCGGTGACACCCAACCGCAAGGGTTGACCGATGGTGTCGTTAAAGAGAGAGTTGGCAATCAAGCCACATGGGTAGATCTGATAGTCCGTGCCATTAATCTCTTCAGTAGCGAGGGGTGCGCAATTCGAGTTCTGGAGGGTTGACGTGGTGACATTCTTAGCCAGTAGTTGGTCGGCGTTAAAGGAGTTGACATAGCGACGGTGGTTTTGGTAGAAGTTGTCGAGACGGTAGTAGGCCCTCACGGGCGCGCTCATGTTCTGGAGGATCTCGAACTGAATGGAGCAGGTTGTCTGGTTGGCGACTTCGAAGCCATTGTAGGGAATCGTCTGGTTTTCGGTCTTCATCCATTGCGCGGTTACGGTGGCAGAGCCGTTATTTCGCCAGCTCGACTTGACAAGATCCGCTGGCATGACAGTCCAGTCGCTCCCGGCCTGGGCACCGCAATCTGTGTAGTCGAGTTGGATGGACGAGACCTGGAGTACAGGTAATTAGTCAGTGAATAGCCCCAACTTGTTCTGGTCGGGTCGGCACGGTTTCTCATACCATACGGCTAGCGTAGATCAGAAGTCCTCCCACGATGGCGGCGAAGACGCCGAGGACGAAGAAGATCCAGATGACATTCTTAGGGGTGAGGATTGGCTGCCAGGCCTTCAATCGTTGCTGTCGAAAAGCGGTGTTGGCGGGTCGCCTACTAGTCTTCTTCTCCTCAACAGTGGATTGCTCGTGGGTGGATTCCTGGGAAGAATCCATCCTGGACTAGTTGTCGCGGGCAAAGGGAGCACAGGGGAAGTGTGTGAGGATGCGAGGTTGCGATCGTGAGGAATCGTTCGTTTGTTCGTTTGTTCGTTCTGCGCGAGACTAATCAAATTGAGCTGGTCATTCTGCGTGGGCGTATTATCGATCTAAGTCGGATATAGAAGGAGAGTGAGGGCACAGCAGCGACGTAGCAGCTGCTGTGGTTGATGGTGGACGGAGGTGGTGGATTGAATGCTTGCTTGATTGATTGATTGATTGATTGAATGGAAGACGACCCCGTTAGCCCCGTCGTAGTGGTTTCCATCTCTCCCGGATTTCAAATGCGTGGCTGCTGCGACGGCACAATTTGCACAGCCACCCATCCCCCACCTTTAGAGTTATGATGTATACTACAGCATAATTTATTAGCTATGGTACATGTGCTCTACAAACAACGTAACAGCTCACATTGAAGCAATGACTTTCATACAGCCTCGGTAACATACCTATTAGGACATAGATGCTATAAACTATCGATCTATGGAGGCCTTTAATATTCCTTTTCATGAAGCATCAAAATTGAAGTCTTTGTGTTTCCCATCTTTCCATGTATTGATTCCTTAGTAAGCACGATCTTGAAACAAGTCATATTCCACCTCCTCTTTACAACTATGGAGTAACAACATCCTTAGATGTGCAACAGATGTATGAAATCTTCTAGTAAATACAACTAGTTCTCTCACAGGCAGTGGGTATCTAGTCGAGCTGGCATCATTACTCCTACATCATCAAAATCAATCATGGATGCAATTACTTCGGCAGCAAACTAAGGTCCTCGGACTGGGTGACAGGACAATGATGATCTACAATAAAAGTCTCGACTCTCACGTACAACTATAGTCTCTACAGAACTCTGTATCCCGTCCGCTCTGCTCTGGTTAAAGTAGAGAGCACCAGGTTAGTAGTTGGGTAGGTGACATCGAACGAATTTCGGGTGTTGTACTTTTTCTTGGTCTGCACCCTTTACTAAACTTGCTGTATAGAGCGCTAGATACCTGAGCTGTGCACTAGAATTACAAACACGGTGTAACGGATAACCAAGAGTCTAATAATCTTAGATCGTAACCCGTGCGAGACTACAAAGAATGTAGCTCCAGAACAGAAACAAACTCAGAAATTGACAGGCATTTTGCTCTCAAGAAACCGTGCAACAAAACTAGAAGAGGAGACTAATGGCAGTACCCCTAAAAAGAGTAATATGTTTATACACTCCATACCACTTCCAGCTAATGGCCTAAAGAAATACCACCAATAGAGATTAAATTTTCAAGAGTAGTCATTCTAGATTCAGCAGACTCGCTAAAGATGGGAGACAAGGTCAGGTCAGATCCCAAAACAAGAAATACAATATTTTATAAGTAATTTGATAGTGTCTGACTGCGAACACTTAGCGAGTGTTGCCTTGAGGCCCGATGACGATCTAACGCCAGCTTTGCCTGTTGAAGAAGCATCCTCCAAAAGCTAACATAACTACAGACTGCTGGCCACAAAGGAGAGCTGCCAAAGCCATATTGGCCATCTGAATACGCCCTCCGGCCACTCATATCTGAATTGTCTCATCTTTCATTCCCCGGAGCACATTTCCAGAATTTCCAGAACCTGCTCCTTTTGCGTCAGCGGCACGGGATTCGCCCGGCAGCAAACATCCTCGAGACTGTTCACCGCCAACTGATCCCATTCGGCTCTCCCCACGCCAACGTCCTTCAAGCTCTTCGGCATGCCTAATTCGTTGAAGATGGCCCTGAGTGCGTCACCAAGATCACTTTCTGCCTTCGACAAACCGTGCTTCTTCAGGACATTGGCTATATCTTCCACAGACCAGATTACCTCTGCAATTGTCTTCTGGGCGTCACCATTCACACGAGCGTTATACTTCAAGACGCTGGGCAACAAGACGCACGATGTCTGGCCATGGCCAACACCGAGTGGGCCTAGGTTGTGCCCAATACCGTGAGATGCGCCGGCCATGACCAAGTATATGACGCCGATCATGATGTCGTTGCACCCGAGTTGCGACTCGAGGCGCGCATCCAGATCGTCGGGATTCTTGGCGTAGAGGAGGAGTGACTGGATCAGGCGCTTCAGACTGCGCTGGGCCACCGGGATGAGGTCGGGGCGCACATTGGTGGCACAAAGATTCTCCACACAATGGTCGATGGCGCGCACTCCCGTGCTCCTCCAGACCCAGTCAGGGGTGGTCCGGCATAAGTCGGGGTCCAGGATCACCAACTTTGCGAACATCCCAGGGTGCGTGAACTGCACCTTCATGTGATTGCGTGGGTTCGTGCAGCCGGCGAACTTGCTGTACTCGCCCCCTGAAAGCGTCGTGGGTATAAACACCAGCGGAATACTGGGCGCCTTGCCGATGCCAGTATATGCTTCTTCCGTCATCTCGATGAAAGGCTCGGACAGTCTGATCAAGTCATCTACGGTATCGCCACCGTTTTCTAGGGCATAGACAATGAGTTTTGCGCCGTCGGCCAAACTGCCACCCCCGAGCGTGACGAGACAATCGGCTTTTTTGGCTTTGACATCTTGCATGATCTCCGCGAGGTCGTCGTAAGGTGAGTGTGACTTCATACCTATCCAAGTACCAGCGTGCTTCTCGCCAAGTGTCGCTTCAAGCTTGGCGAGGCATTGCGTCTGGCTCGAAAGGCTCTTCGACGCTATGATGTAGACTCGGCGTGCTTCAAGAAAGCCATCAACGTGTTTCTTGCAAGCCTGCTCATATGGCAGACCATGGGAGACCATGGTATGTGGGCGTTGGGCTAACTCAAGATCCGGGAAAGATGGGCGAAAAACCTCGCCATCCGGCCCTGGCTTGCAGTATGTTGAAGACATGCTGTCTTTTAGAGTAGGTGTATATATGTATTTCTTGTGTAAAGTTACTGCCTACTGGTAGACGAGTTAAGTATAGGCAGCGAGAATCCCGTCTCATTATAGTAACGAGGATGAATCTTTTATATAATATCCGTCCAGTCTCGGCAACGTACTGAAACTTGGCCGTCTACGCCTGACTGAACTCCACATCCTGCTTAAAGCCGAGGTCACAAGAATCATCTTTGCGTCATTGGCTCTTAGATCTGCTCAGATAGTCATGAGTCCCGGTGTTGCATTCTATAACTATCAACACTCAAGAGTATGACTGCAGTACTACGTAAGGTTGTGCTTAATAATATGTTAGCGGTCTATCGGTCTGGCGCAAGGCTATCGACTCGGTTTCGGGTTACTCTGAGGATATATGAGGGGAGTGGTTATCCATCATCGGCTCCGAAACGGCCCCGCACCGCCTTGGAATCGCGAATCTAGCCGATACACGCTATCATTTGTATTAATAAGCATCATCAACATATACGGTAAATATACCTACCTACCGTGGGTTAGTACTCAAGAATCAAACTGAGTATTTTGACCCCCTTTGGACAAAAATACGGCAGATAAGCACATCCAGTGAACAGTTATAACCACAGATTCAAAGTTCCCCGCCCCTGCGGGTGATACCTAGGGTTCTCCGGATCTAAACTTCCCCACACGAAACAGCATTCTGTGTATTTGATACAGAAAACGCTCTGGAACGAGTCGAAAGGCAACTTTCAATTTCAACAACACTTCTTCGGAAAATACCTGAGTACATGACTCCAAGATTTAGTTCCTATGACCGCCAGATCAGTAGTTGGGCCGGTGAAGGCCGGTGAATTCCCGGTATTGTACGTTTTTATTCCTTGACATTCTTTTAGTGTACCCCTGTTTGAATGCAGACAGAATTGAATATACCAAAACGTTCCTCTACTGGTACTGAACCTAAGGTAAGCCTTAAATACCTGTCACTGCGCGAAGAATACCTAACGCCTTCTTCAGTCAGGTGAAGTTATGTACAAGTATCCAAATAGCTGCTCATGGCCCATTGTGGCGGAAGTTACAATTTCCTCGCAAGATATATTACTACACCCTTGATAATGACTGACGGCCTCATAGGTGTCTTTTCTAATAAACTTATATTAATGCCTTTATTGCCCCGGATGTACATCTCTTCAAGGGCAGCCTAGTAACTCAACTAGACTGTGGCAGTGAATATTCTATTCTATACTAACATCGTAATTAATACAGTGTAGGTATAAAATACTCAGTTTCTAGCTATTAGCAAATTCTATTTGCGTGTAATCATTTAACCTTTCAGGTATATGACCTTCAGACAAAAAAAGACAGCATCATCTAATTACCTACTATATTAAAACATACCAAAGTTTCATAACGTTGCGTATTGTATACCCCAACTTTGAAATAATTTCAGTCTCTAATAATTAAAGGCTACTAACCCTGGCGAGAACACGAAGAGTCACAGACTTGATAGTCGTCACACAATCGTCAAAATGGACAAATTTGAGTTCCTAAACCGGAACCCGTATTCTACTGTCCTTATAGACACTATCTTTATCATTTCTATAGTTTGAAAGTTATCTTCATGAACATCTATAAACGCTACCCCCATACCTTTATAGCCTATCCTCCTCCTCTTGCACACTATCCGCAATACTCTTCCAATTCGCCCACTCAGCATCACCACCAGGGATACCCCCATGGAGTGGTAACCGGGTCCCATCTCTATCACCGAATCCTCTCAACCGACTAATCGCCTCCTTGATCCCGACTGTTCCAAACCTAGCGACCAGCTCCTCGATACAGCTAATTTTAAACTGCAACCGGCGGCGCTCACGCCCATCCTCTTCAGAAAGCTGGCTCTTAACAGACAGCTCGTACAGCCGCACAACCGTTTTCGGGAAGAAGCCCGCGCACCCGTCGATGGCGCCGGCCCCGCCTACAGCGACGACAGGAAGCAACTGCTGCCCGAGACCCGTGAAGGTGCGGAAGTGATCGTGGTCGATGTCTGGGTTCAAGGCGATCTGCGCATGCACGGAGACATCGCCATGCGAGAGCTTGCAGCCGGCGATGTTCGGGTGTTCCGCCAGGGTGACGAATGTCGAAGGTGTGATCTTGACGTTGTTGGACACGCCGGGGTAGTGGTATCTACACAAATACGCCATTAGCAAGCAGGTTGAGTAATAGAAAGGCCAGATCTCATATCAAACCTAAGAAAACAAATGAAATAATAAGACGTATCACCTACATTAAGATAGGTATAGGACTCTGATCAGCCACAGCAGTGAACCACCTCACGATACCCTCCTGCGTGCTCGCGCCGGCGAAGTATCCGGGCGCGAGACACATGCCCCACTGCGAGCCGGCCTCTTTCGCGCTTTTCAGCTGGTCCACCGTCTCCTCGATATTCTGCGTCGCCGTGCCGGCGAGGATCGGATAATCCTTGAACCCCTCCTTCTCGAACGCCTGGCGCACGCGAGAGAGCACTTCGAAGCGCTCCTTGTTAGTCAGGTGGATGGCCTCGCCCGTGCTGCCGAGAATCACTAGCCCCCTTATGCCCGCCCGGGCTAGGTATAGTGAGTGCGCGATCTGCGTGTCGATGTCCAGTGGTGCTGCGACTGCGTTGTAACTCGCTGCCTGCTTGCCCACGAAGAAGGTCGGTACGGGAACGTAGATTCCCGGGGGAGGGACGTCTACCATTGTTTCTGGTTGGGTGGGATTATGCCTGTCTAAGTATGCTTTATTCTGGATATATAGGTCGCCTACACGACGTTGTGAGGGTATGTATGTAGGCTTCCGAAGCGGGAAGGGCAACCAAATGAGAGGAATCTATAAATAAGAATTCTGTGTCTAACTTAAATGCCACAACCGCATCTCCATGACGCGGGGTTCGAAATGAGGGACGGTAAACCGCGGTATAGGAAATGTGAGGGCGGCACTCGGTTCCTCGGGAGAATGCATAGCGAGAGCGTAATGTACATCAGTTTTGTTTTGAAAAATTGGGTAAAGCCGACGTCGGGATTGGAGGACCCAGCAGGTCGGGATGGATTTTGGGAACTTGTCCTTACATAATTGGACCTCTTCAATTTATGGGCGCGATGCTCTGTTACAGCAAAGTCTTATTTCTGACGAAATGGATACCATGATATAGATCAAGACAGACATATCAGCAATTCAGTATACGATGGGAATTGAATTTGGCAATTAGGATACAAGACCAGTTTCGGCGCCATCAAATATGCGTATAAGACGGTAGTGTGTAAACCGCTGCTCTGACCCTCTTGCACATGAAATCGTCCCGTCATTTCACTCTGCTGTTACACCTAATTTAGACAGAATGCTGGCGTTAATGATCCGCACAACAATGATGTCTCACAGTGCGTGTGGTGCGGTCAATAGACATCACTATAGATGATTAACGGAGCCTGCTACGTCACACCTTTTTTGTCAGACTACGGGTTCTGAGTGACTGCTTAGAGTTGATTTCTTAATCAAGTGTCATACCAGACACAGTCCAGTGGTGTATTAATATTATATAAATTGATAACTAAGTGACCACAGGCTCCTTCTATTAATGCTACCCGTTTTTATCTATCCAAGTATGTAAGTCCACCTCTGCGATAAATCAGACTGCTTTATAGGCATTATTTGCATCTAGCAGGCGAGCGAGTAGCGGGGCTGAAGCTGTCCCAGATCACCAGCTCCGTAGATACCGAAGTCGGGGCTAGCTGTGCCGTACTGTGACTCTTGCAGACCGTACCAGAAGAGGTTGATGTTCTTCTGGATGAGGCCACAGGCAATCTTCTGCCAGTAGATGCGGGCATTGGCGGCGTTGGCGACGGCAAGGTTGTTTGTCTTGCCGGTCACGGGCCAGCCGGTCTCGGTGACCCAGACGGGCTTGCTACCCGCCAGTGCAACGGTCTTGTCATAGCCGTCGTAGAAGCGGGTCATGGCGTCGTTGATGCTGTTGGCCTGGGTGGTCTCCCAGTATGGGTAGCCGTCGAAGCCGACGAAGTCAATCGCGGGGATGACGGCCTTGTTGGTTCCGTTCAGGAACGAGTCGTATGTGTCGACGTGGCCAACGGGCACGCCAGCCAATGCCGTGCCAGCGATGGCTGAGCGGACCTTGCTGATACTGCTGATCAGGTAGGCGGCATTTGTGCCCACCTCGCCAGCAGCGTCTCTGTAGAGATCCTCGCTACCGACGGAGATACCGACGACTAAATTGGTGAACTTGGTGCCGTACGTGCTGATAGCAGCCTTGAGCGCGGTGATCTCATTGTTGAGGGCCGCCGGGCCGCCAGAGATCCAGAGGCCGAGGAGTAGCTTGGTGTTCGTATCGATCGCTGCTGGAATGGCTTGTACCACATTGGATGCCGTCCCCCATTGGACTAGAGAGAATCGGTTAGCAGTTCATCCGTATATGATCGCTGGGAGAGGCATACTCATTGTGTACAGGCGAGCACTCGTCCAGCCGGTAGTGCCAGGTAGCGACTTGGCGCGGTTGAACTCGTAGGCAAAGTCCGCTTGCACCTTCGCCTGCTGGTTGAGGAAAAAGGCGCCGTAGTTGAAGCCCTTGATGCCGGTGTTGGCAGCAGGGACAGCAGCATCAGCGATGCCGACAGAAGCCGCGAGGGCCAGGGCAGCGGAAGAGAAACGCATTCTGGAATACCGATATACAACTACGACGAGATCTAGAATGAGTGCAAGCTGATAGTAGCTCCTCCGGAATGGTATACTGGGAGCAAAGCAAAAGCAAACGACTCGAGATGGGGGATATAGATATTGAAAATCGAAAGAGAAAAACTGAAAAGGATCAGCATTTCAAGCATATAATCGGACATCATTCGAGATCTGGACCCGAGTCAGGGATCTCATCATCGTCATCGTCACCCCGGTCAAAAACAGGGACGGATTCAACGGGTAGTGGGCCGATTCGACCCAAGAGCTGTTTAGAATGGCGGATGCCGACGCCACCAAAAATCTCGTATTGCCGACCCGCAGACGCCATCTCAGCCTCAAGATCCACATCTCGACATTGTCGGGACGCGCGTATGGTGGAGAGAAAGTATTGGTGTGTCATGGCCCATTGTTACTGGAAAATCGGGAACATCGGGACAACCCCATCGGCAGGGCCCCTTTTCTTCTGCTTCGTATTGACAACGGTGTTGCATCTGCATTGAGTTGTTTCTTGAACCGGGGGCTTGGACAGCAAGATCCCGGTTGTGATCCATTGTTCCTAAAAAGGGGTCCACTCGGTAGTGATCGGCAAATTAATCAGGTGCCTTCAATCTCACTGCTGTGAGTCTAGACTCCTCGTTTGCCAGACCGACAAACCCCGGGCTTTTGCGAAAGTGGAGAACTATATATAAACATTAACCCCTTTACTGTTCATGCGTGTATGGATGTCGGGCTTGCATCGCTTTTAGGTCCACTCATCTCCGCCCCGGTCGGCGGATAAACCGAGAGCACAAGTCCGGTACGCTATGATGGCTATTGTTGTAGTTAGTGCTATACCCGTATATTAACTCGTTACCATCCGGGCTTGAATTGTGAAAAGCTCTCCTGTTTTTTTTCATACCCAAATCGCTCGTGTCTTGTGATTCAGCGGTCCACGGAGTATGTCAAGTCGAATTATGAGGACTTCACCATTACGACTTATGCTGGCTTCTATGAAGTCACATATCTGTCCTCAATCCAAACCTGCAACCAAGTGTAATAACTCGCTGTAGTGGCGAATAACAGGCAACCAAATAGCATTTGAGACATCAATACTGGATACAACTTTAACAACCGAGTTGGTATGTGTACGCGCTTGTGTATGCAAGATGTGGATGATCAGAGGCTGTCTTCAATAAGGAAACTATCCAAAGAAGATGCCTAGGTTATATCTTTTGGCCACCTATGCCTCCACGTTAAGTTGAAGTTATTTGGTTGCCTAACCGATTAAAATTCTATCTGGTTAAGAGTTTGGTGTTGTACTATGTATGTGAAAATGCTGCATTCTGAGAGGTCCTAATGGCATGAATCCCTGCAAGCTGTAACCCCGCCACGCCCTAGGCTTACTTACAGGCTGCCTACTTACCCGCTGCGCCTCATGCATCATACATACAGGATGAAGAACACCTAAGAGTAGGTAGGCAACCTTAATTCAGCCCTACGACAGTCATCAGACTATGTTGTCCTTGCCTACCTATATAAGGCCGGAATCTAAAATTGAAAGCGCTTCAACCCTACCAATCTCAAATTGGTGGAATTCACACTCCATTCCCTCGAAGTACCTATTCAGAGATGTTGGACCAAATCGTCAAGATGAAAGACAGGGTCATGGGGAACAACCAGCCGGCGAAAAAGAAACAACGACACGAACCTGTGAAAACGGTTTACAGGTCCAAAGACGTCGCCATACCCGACGACTTTCTAAAGTCTGACCCAGCTGATGCTCACCCGATCACTCACAAGCCGATCGACTTTAAGAGCTCAGTTCTTCCAGAGTACGCGGGCTGCTACGCCGTCGTCCTCGACCACGTCCTCAGCCCCTCTGAGTGTACCAAGCTGCTCGAGCTCGCCGAAGACAGCGTGATGGACGAAGACAAGGAGGGTAGATCGTCGTGGGGCCCGGCTCTCGTCAACATCGGCGGCGGCTACGAGGTGGAAATCCCCGACTATCGCAAGAGCGAGCGCATCATCTGGGATAACCAGGAAATCGTCGACCGGCTGTGGGCGCGCATGGCGGCCCTTCCCGAGATCCGGGAAAATCTCTCGACGCTCCCCGGACTCGCCGTCGACGCGTCGGTGGACAGGACCAAGTACGAGTTCTACAGGGTGAACAAGCGCCTGCGGTTTCTCCAGTATACGGCAGGCCAATTCTTCAAACCACATTGTGATGGCCCATATGCGGAGACAAACCCGGAAGGTAACATGGTACAGACGTATATGACCGTGCATCTGTACTTGAATGATTCGCAGCAGGAAGTTGGTCCCGGCGTGGATCTCGTCGGAGGGGCGACATCGTTTCTATCACGGGATGAGACTCGTAAACTCGACGTCGACCCTAAGGCTGGCCGAGTCCTAATATTTCAACATGCCCGATTGAAACACAGCGGTGCGAATGTTATTGCCGGTCACAAGTTTACCGTTAGAACAGACATTATGTACAAGGTGCCCGAATTCGAGCAGGGGCCAATTGTCCTCTAGGGCTACGAAGACAGCAGCACATCGATAGCTATTTAGGAGATGAGTATGAATTCTCTTGTTTCTGATGACATTCGCTGTCTATCTTGAGAGAGCCCATTTGCGCACTTGTCGTTTGGCGTGTGCGTACCCTCGAGAGATTTTACTACTAGTTTAGCTATGAGTCGAGAACCGCTAGATCGGCTAGCCGAAAGGCAATGCAACGGCTTTTACCATAGTGTTCTATAGCCATTGATATTAAGAGTATAATTCTAAGTCGCGTTGATATGCTGTATCCCAATTGCTGTACGCCTATCCTAGCCAGGCATCCTTGATCAACTTATATCGAAAAGTCCCGCAACGCCTTCAAGACCTTACAGTTGGATTTATGATCCATCTCACCCCAGCCCTTCACTTGACAATCCTAAATACCCCGGTAATGGTCATCAGAACCAGCATGAAGCAAAAAACGACACATAGAAATACTGGAAATAAGAGTAAATAGAATTTCTTACCTTTCCACAATACGCAGCAAAGCCACACCCAGTGCACTTCATAAAGGTGCCTTCTGCCTTGCCACACGCCGCGCACTTTCGGTCCAGGCCCTCACCCGCCAATATAACGCCTAGCTCAAGCACTCTCTCCAAACTCCCGGGTACGACCTATATAACCAATCCAAGCCTTAATCTTCTAGCTCCAACGACGAATAAGAGAACACACCAAGGTTCCCCACTCACTCACTCACCTTCACATCAGCACCCACACCAGCAGGCACGTGCACAACAGCTTTCTTCCCCTCGCCCTCGCGGTCCGTTCGTCGCGCTTCGGGGACGGCAACGGTATACCCCTTCCGAAACCCTTTCAGACTAATCCCATCCTCGAAGAGCAGTGCGAAGTCCACGCCCGCTCTGTCCGTGGCAATGAGCGTGGGCTTCGTGATCGTCATGTTCTCTTTGATCTGGGCCAGGAGACACCAGGTTCTGTCTGACTGCCCGTCATTGTGGTCGGGAGTCGACCGTTCAGATACTGCCGGTAATTCATAGAAAGTCGGGAATTGGCCCGGATTGGAGAATCTCGATGACATGGCTTGCGATTCGATTGGATGTGTCGGTAGGTTTGGGGGGGTGAGATGAGCCAGGCTAACAATGCTGTAAGCTGACGGCTTGGATTTACTTATTCTCTTTTTGGCGCGACTAGGACAGCTTGAACTAAGCTTATTATATATTTACGTTTATCATCGGCTTTCGCATCTGTTTGATGAAGTTTGAATGATTGAGAAAGTAAGCCACGTGGAGGCGTGCAAGTCTATGGTGAGATGAAACACGGAGCTGTGGGCGCCAAGAACAACCTAGAGCCGAAAGAAGATTCATGGTCAATAGCATTCCCATCAACATTTTATTTCAACTCATATCCGCAGGAACGTCTGATTGACAATGCGCATACACGAAACCCATGAAATAATATTTACCCTTCATTCGCATGTATATCTGTACTGCTGTCTTAGCTAGGTTTTGAGAGATGCTAGGTGAGGAGCCATAGTGGCGGGGCGAATCTCACCATATTAGTGATCCGTAGACACCACAGAACTTAGAAAATGAGGACTCGGAGTGTAGGGGTTCCTCAATGCGCTCAGTTGGTAAGGAATACTCCATGTGAGCCTTTGGTAATATAGTTCCGCTGATTCATAAACTTCGGTATGCGTTCTCACCATACAATCTCGAGTTTCTTTGTCAGTTCATTCCATCTTACCCACAGGCGAAACACATAAAGCAAAATGGCCAATACCAGCGCGAGCGTCTCTGCCGACTAAATCCCCGGTTTGGCGGCGGGTGGGTCCTGGCCGTTAGCCGCCCGCTGCTCCGTTTTGGCCGCGGCGCTCCCGCCCTAGAGAACCGTTTTGAGAGAAGGCGGAGCGGTCGACCGGAGATGTACTTTCGAAGAAATTTCCTCAGCTTAGGTAAACAAGCTAGACAATTAGTAAGAATGCGAAGCTGTTCTTCGGCTTCCTCTTAGCTTTTTCTAATTTATTTTCTTTAGCGGACAGCTTCTTATATATATAAGGAGGTGGACCACAAATATTGTAGGGACGATAGGCGCGAGTGCACAAATTTGGGTGTTGGTCTGTTGGTCTGTTGGTCTGTCGGTCTGTTGGTCAGAGCTGCATGCATGCTAAGGCCGCTGATGCGCTGAGTAAACAACAGCAATGTCACATGGACACAGCACGCCTTTGTCGTTTTCATCTTTCACAACCTGACATTGTGTTCGAATTCTGACCCCTACGCCTGAGGGCCAACACTGAGGCACCATGCCAGCCTCTATCCCGCAACTCTCTTTGTTTTGGGCGGCGCTCCTCAGCTTGCTATCGGCTGTCGCAGCAAACGACCCCCAATATCCTACGACACTGGAGGTGGACATCGTCTTCCCACGCAACGACACATATGCCCCAGTCGACGCATTCCCTCTTGTCATAGCTATCCAGAACAATTTTTATCCCAGTTCTTAGAGTTCGACATGGTCCTGCTATGGGCGATATTCCATGCCGACAACCAATCTTTATCGGTAGATTCGGGGTCTTTCGAGACAAACCCGCCCACTGGTGACGACCAGCGCTATCTCGTGTCAGCCACGACCGAGCTCAACAGCACCGAGGGTCGGTTCGCGCTCTATTGGAAGCTGGGCGTGAACAATTGTAGCATCGCCAATGTCAACGCCAACGGCACTTCCACCGTCGACAATCTCTACACCAGCTATACTACTGAGACATACTTCACACTCCAGAACGCCGCGCAGCCGCCCGACCTCGTCGCCGCCACGAGCCCCGACACTTGCGCATCTATGGCGGCCTTGGTTCTGAACATCACGGGGAACACGCCCGTTCCCGGTGTATTGCCTATTCAGGGTTTATCGCCTGAAGAACAGCTACAGTGCCCGATCCTCAGGAATGCAACGGTGTCTCCAACCCCTTGCTCGGTGCGGTTGCATCAGACCCAGGCGGCAAGCATCTCGGCTAGTGCAACTGTCGTAGCTTGTGACAAGTGGCCTACTGATTACCCTGCCTACAAGGCAGCATATGAAAGTGAGCCGGAGAGCGCAGCCTCTCTGCTCGACACGGCGACGGTACAAGCTGATGTATGGGTGGCTTTCAGCGTGTCCTTTGTTTTTACAAATGTATTCTAGCTTCTATCATGGAATCGTTGTAGAGATTTCGGCATGCTTCCCAAACAGGCTGTGTTAAGAGTGATACGGCGAAAAGCTATCGGAATACTTATAGGATAATAGACACTGGAATCCCGGTTGGTTAATCGGATCTTGGTCTTTGCAGCGTATCTGGTTTCTCTATTAATATCGGGGCAGACCGCTTCTAGCATAGTAAGAAACTAAATTTCCCAACGTGACCATGAGAGCGAAGCCTGTATAGAGATGAGGCTGCAAGTTGCCTACGGGCTAGTATCCATTGAAGTACGCCTAGAAGGCTACTAGGGATCAGACCCTTTTCCACTCGATAGGCAAACTTAGATGCTGGAAATTAGCCTCCAACTCCTATTTTGAAACATGATGTATAGGCCTCGCCGAGATAGCCCTTCTCGGCGGGCGGATACCCCTCACCCTTTCTCGGATCCTGGCGAGTGTGAGTAGGCACTCTCTCAAACTTGCGTTGTAGTAGGCCACGTACTATAACTGGATAGAATAGTTACAGCTATAATCTGGGACCAACATGTATAGCAGTGTAATATGAAGTAACGATGATGATCCATCTCTTGGGATCAAAACAGCTCGATCTAGTCCTGAATAGATAATACTAGGACTAAAACTAATAGTAAATATTTTAAAAAAGTAAAACAAAGTCTGCTTTACTAGTGCTGTTAAATACGCTTTATAGGGGTGATGCAGCTTTTGTCCGTATAGTATTAAACGGTGCGACTATTTCCAATGGAGTTAACCGTTACTGTCCGTTTTTCTCGCCACACCTCGCGCTCTTACTTTTATTAATAAGTAACCGCTCGAATTATATTCACTTTTCTCCAGCTCAAAATCATTTCATATAGCAATGTTAGTGTTAATAAAATCTACTTAAGCTTATTCTTTATATTCTTACTTCTATTGCCTTAATTATGTGGTGGCTGCTGCGACAGTAGCCTCAATCAATGATCCTGTCCAAATTTCATGGGGTAAGGGTAGGGCAAACGTGGTATGGGGAACTCCAATTTCGGATACTAGAACCTCTAGTCCTGGAGGCTTCCATACCAACGCTTCCACGTTTGTATGCAATACATAAATATTGTAGTCATCAGTAACTATAGTCAAATTGTTAAGCCGACTAATGTTAACAATTTATTATCTGGAATTTATATCCTACAAATGTTACCAAATGCTAATCCGATATTAAGCGATAGCTTAGGTTTCAACTATTTGCTCACGTCGCTGCTACGCAGTTAATGTCGAGCAGGCCCTCGTCCATGTTCGTGCATATCCACTCCGCTGTCGCTGCGCTCGGGGGTGAGACAGTGATGTTCTCTGTGCGGACGTTCTTGCATACCTGGGTATCGTTTATTTCAGTTAGGATGACTCACCCTTGGCTCTTCGTGGAAAACAAAGATGGAATTAAGATTGGACAGGGCAATCGACAAAAAAGGCTAGAAGACTTACGCTGGGATCGCTGCACACTAGAGTTCCGACTTGAGGATCGTGCTTTCTTGATGTCGTCCCGTAGAAATCTTTAAAGAGAATGTCTTCGATTTGTAGCACGGCCTTGGGATGGCGTTAGTTCTCAGGTCAAATAGGGTTATGGGGTGCGGGTTGGGTCTTCTGGTTCTGTCTTACAGGATATTGTCTACACGCTTCTTGGCTCGAGGCGAAATAACACTGGGTTAGCTCGATGGCCCCTAGCGTTGCAATATTAGTCACCGTGGGTCGGGGGTTGGTGTTTCCTAATAGAGAGGAAGATGGAGAAGGCGAGATGGAAGTGAAACCCACAGTCGTTATTCGTGTTGTTAAATAACTCGTACGTGATATTTCGCACGTAGCCGGCCCCGCCGCCCGAGCTTGACCCGGTCGTGTTGGGCGGGACGCCGGGCCATATCTTGATCCGCGCGCCGTCGGACGCGTTGCTCATTGAGATATTGTAGACGTATACATCCTCGACTACGTCGTACTCACCTTGATATTGTCCCAGGCTGCCGACGGATATCCCGTGTGACCCGTTGCATTGGAGATTTTGCACGATGATGTTCGTTGAATTGGGCTTAAAGGACACGCAGTCTTATATTACGTTAGCTTCCTGGGATGTGAAGATGGGATGGAATAGAAGGAAATAGTAGAGGGAGAAGACGATAGTGATTATCTGACCGTCATAGTTGTCGATCGTCGAGTTTTGTATCACGATATTGGTGCTACGGTACGTGTCCCACCCGTCTGTGTTCTAATCACTCATGTATGTGTTAGAGGGTATGAGCAGTATAGATAAGTAGGCGATGCTACGCTTTATCTTTCCAACTCCATGACCGTGATTGAGTTGAGATTGCGGAAATGAAACTGAGGACATACAGCTGGAGGCGAACTTGAGTTTGTGACTTCAAGCCAGATGTTGATGTCCGTGATCAAGACGTCGCTCGAATTCATGATAAGGTTGAACCACATCGGTGAGTTCTTCATGTTGAGCCCAGAGATCGAGCCACCGGTGAGCCCGTCCGTACCGAATAAGTGCGGTCGGTAAACTGTTTCATTGCTCCTTTTCGCTGTCCACCATGTCTGGCCAAGGCCTTGTTGTACATAAAAGATTAGCGTCTTATTCCTCGTCTTACTCTTATTTCCGTTGCTTAGTCTCCGGAATTGTTTCTCGTCTCATGCTACCCCTCGGGCCAGCATAACGAGAAGAGAGGGGTGACGAGTGAAAATTGATGAGAGCCAGACACACCATCCAAGGTCCCAATTCCCAAACCGTATATATTCACATCTTTCCCGCCAAACTTCCAGAAAAGGTGCGAGTCCTGGTATGCGTATCCGAAAGCCCTCGTCTGCCAGTACTCCACATCATCGCTAAAGACGACAGTGCCGAGGATCAAGATGTCGACGCTTTGAAGAAACGTCAAATCCGTCGGTGATGCAATTGTATATGTCGTGTCTGGTAGTAATATTACTGTGCCGCCGTTATTACAATCCTGCGCTGCGGAAATGAGGGCAGGGCCGGCGTCTGCGGCGCTTGGGTCCACGATGCATATTTTGGATGGATGGCGGGCTGCACTTAGTGGGAAGGGCGTGGATGGCGTTTTGGGACTGGCTATTAGGTTTGGAAGGGCGGGGAGTGAGAAAGAAATCGCTGTCGCCGTTGCTATGAGGAGGGCGTTAAGGAGAGCAATTATTAGATGGCGCTGCATCTTGAACAATATTATCACATGGGGCTACAGGTGATTTCTCAAGTAGGCACAATTTGACATGTCTCGAGCGACACATTTAAATCTACTGTCATGATGATAATTCAATTTTTTTCTCGGAGTTGCGATGCTCATGTTTAAAAAGCTGGGAGCAGACGAGCTTGGCGACTGCGCGGAGAAGCATTTGGTGATGTTTTCCCACCACTCACCGCACAAGTCAGAGCTGACCAGCAATACCCGGTCAGGTTCATCTCCCCATAACTCTGGGGTAATTGTCCGTACCCCAGATGGAGATTATGTGGGGATATGCATAAGACCATTTCAACTTTTTCCAGGTCTTTCAATTCTAGGAAGCCGCACAGTCTTTATAAGAGACAATAAACTGCAATAGGGTGAGCCTGAATTATAAGCTGCGCTAGGTTTATCGCAGAGCATACGGGTCCTCTCCGCAAGGGGCTGTAATGGCTGTTTTTAAAATGAATCAAGGAATGGACAGTGACGTAATTAGTCTGGATAAGTCTTAGGTGCATACTTTGAATTAGACTGTCATAGTGCTCACTGCTGGCGCTGGGATTGTCAATCATTATTACTTACAGTAGAATGCTAATATATATATATATATAGGGGCCAAAGGCCCGTGCCCAGTGCCCCTGATCTCCGGGGGTTATGCCGTAGCTTTCCGTTGACGCAGACACTCTATCGGCGATTTTCTGCATGAAAATACCCCGGATATCCGGGCGTCGTTGGAGTGCTGACGATCGATCACCCCTGCGGATGTTTCGGATAGCGATGTTATTTGGTAAAATATACATCTGTTCTGCGTTTCTTTCACATCCTTTTAGGCCAGGTACTTTTGCTGCAAATTCAATCTGGTTCTTTGATTCGTTGTGGCGAATCTTCGCTCACCGGAAATAGTAAGACACGTGCTCCACTACTGAAAGCCTCTAGCTTTAGAGCTTAAGGATTGCAATATAACAAGCCGATAAGTTCCAACTAAAATTAACATCATACATAATGGGCTTTGTTCTCCCATTGTCCCAGATCTATTCTCATCTGTCGTCAAATGTAGCCTCAAGTGAACCTCCATCTCGTTCAGAACCACCAAAGCAGATACTACTTTAGACAATCTTCAACATGTCAATCACAGTATTATCCCAAACGAACTGGCACGACCAGGCGAGAGCTTCGATTGACTCTTTTGCCGCGCACCAGAGCACTATCACGCCGAGTAGCCGGGCCATGTTATGGCTCGTCTCATGCTATGACTCTGGTACGGTTCAAGCTAATCCAATCTCTAATACCTGTCAAGATAGAGGGTGGAAGTACATCAACTAACATGGAGATTGATAAGTAACATTTGATTTCTCCGATTGGACACCGGAACAACTCAATGAAGATACAAGGTCCTTCTGGGGCTTGCACAGCGGCTCCCTTGACATCGGCTGTTATAATCTCAGCAACGGGAACTTAACGGACGAAGTACATGCCATGTCACGGACCGCAGATAGTGAGGATTCACGTACGTTCGCCCGCTTTCTTTCAATTGCCTTAGACGATATCTTGTTACTATCTCACATTTACGGTTATTCTTTCGGCTTGGTTGTTTACTTACAAGTTATGCTCACCCCTCATTTGAGTTTGACATGAGACTGGCCTCTCCCGTTCGTCATACACTTCTAACTGATATATAGAATCAGGCAAGGACATCGTCTGCCTCCACGACTGGTGTGTTGACCAGGCACGGGCCGAACACGGTTACGTGGAGGGTCAGCGCTTCTTTCGTTTCGAGAAGGGTCGGTATACTAGTTCGCTACCATTTCCAGGCTTGAGGGCCATGCAAACGGCTATCAAGGAATTCCTAAGCTCAGTTCGGAGTAGGTAGATTGAGAGGTGGTGGAAGGTAAACGGGCTTGTCTCTTTACTTCCGCCCAAGATGATTGGTGTTTATTTTTATTTCTAGGGAATGGTGTATCCAGTGAGTTTGTTCATTTTGATACCCAACGTAAAATTAGCCCGTGTTTGGTGTGAGAGGCTGTTTGAAGAAAAGCTAAACCGAGATACTTGCACCAAATCATTAAAATATGCATATATTCATACTCACATGGCAACTACCTAAAGACGGGACTTGAGGACGAGAACGCTGGGCATATTCGTGTAACCGGTATTTCCTTACCCTATTGCGGCTAAAAATGCAATGAGAGGGCCTCGTTCGTGGCCTGACGAGTAGTGACCAATTGGCGAAGTTATAAGACGAGCTCGTGCGACAATCGTGCCTCAGTGGCGAAATAAACATGCCGTTATGTTTCTATGCTTACCTATCCGGCAATATCGAAAGAAAGTCTGCCTCGTCCCCTGCAGGCCAAGCCTGAAGTCATAACCTCAATTCTCTTTCGTAATTTCCAATCCAGAATTACTTACTCGGTAGTTGGCTATATTCGATCTGCAGCCTAGGCTACTTTTAACTATCCACTGACTGTGGCCAGAAGCGACGTTTGGTAGTGCACCATGGTGAGTAAATCAACGAAATGAGTGTGATCGATGTAATTAGTATTACGTTCCGTGATGGGCCTGGAAGCTATCGGTATCAACCTAACGCTTCATCTGCCCCTAAGAAACCTGTTCTGCGATTTCTTTTACACATAGGACTTCAACTGAGGCACACTTCGCATCCAAATACACTCCGATATCTTCCAAGATCCCAAACCATCCATATTCATGTTTCCAATGTACCAAACTCCAAACGCCTCATGCACCACATTAAACCAGGGATATCCTTGCGCAAAGTCATTTTTTTCGGGAAAAGGTTGCCGTTGCTGTAAAACAAAGTGGCGGCTCGATGTGGCATAGGTCACGACTTTACTTCCCCATACCCATCCATCCAAAGGCTACACCGGCAGTTAAGATTACCACAACAGTTAGAATGCCGGCGCCTGCCCGGTCACCCGTGGTTATTGGTGATGGGTCGTCATTGATTGAGCCACTTCCTACACCGGCGCTTGGATCTCCGACGCTCGTGCCGCCGTCGGAATTGGTCACGGGGCCTTCGGTTTGATCGATCAAAAGGGATGAGACAGCTGCCAGCACATCCATAGTTTGCCCAGCCCCAACACTGCCGTCGAACACACCACTAGACCATCCAAAGCCACAGGTCCGGCCGTCAGTGCCGCCTGTACACTGGCTGATGGCGGCTTGTGCCGATTTCTGAAGAACGGGGAGGATCGCGTCAGCTGTAAAGGGTGCGATCTTCGTCATGGTCGACATCCATCTATGGACGTATCCTTTGTAGCTCAGCATATCTGTGGTGCAGGTCATATGCTGCTCGCAGGCTACCTCGTACGCGGTATCGTTGGGGAAGAAGACCCTGAATGTGGAGTTGACCAAGCCGTTGACCCGATCTTGCCATTTTGCGTCGCCGGTCTGTGAGTATACTTGTAAGATTCTTACTTTCCGTGGCCTTGGTATGGGAACTTACAAAGTTATACATATAGGCAGCCCCTAACAGGAAAACGCCATTGTTGTACGAGTATTGAACGCGGTTGATATCAGTGCAGTTTGTCTCGACATGAGCGCCGTCGAATACATTGTAGTCTTTATCCATAAAGCCGACACTAACAACCCAGTCCCAAGTTTTCTCGGCCATATCGGCATAAGTTTGATTGTTAGTATAACGTGCGAGACGAGCTCCGAGGTTGAAGAAAATCCCGTTGGCAATACCTTGTCTATGTCAGTACGATAAAGATGAGGAAACAGAGCGATTCTTACTATTCTTGTAATCGTACCCATTGTTCGCAAATGGGATCTGCCATCGTAAGCCACCTCCGCACGTCGCATCATGACGGTCAGGATCGGCTTGAGTGTTCCAGACGGCCTGAGCCAGGGCCAGCCATTGCGGCTGGTCATCGGGCGGATTGGGGAAATTCTCCTCGGCGGCCAGCATGGCAGACATACCCCAAAACCCTTGGTCGTCGTTCCCTAAAGAGGCGGTGACGTTCGGAGGCATATAGTTACGGTTGGGACCGACTTGAAATAACATAGCTTGTGTGATAACATCGTTATACGAGTCGTCACCCGTCAGATGCCAGTAGTCGATCATGGTCCCCCACAATGCGCCTGCCTCCCACCAGTAGTACGGGCCGGCAGGAGGAGGTCCTGGCAAGATCCCAGGAGTTTGGCCAGATTCATTTCCATGATAGTATGACATCAAGTCGTAGGCGAGGGTCTTCGCGGAAGAGATGATATTATCTGTGGAAGAGTGGCACATTGGTCAGGACCTGGGGAAGGGATAGAAGTGCATGTGTGGTCGAGTAGTCACATACCATTAGTATCAAGCTTGTAAACCTGGGCAGATACCAGACCGGCCGACATAAGCAGATAAAGCGCTATTGATGCCATGGTGATGCTATTTGAGAGTGTTGCCTCTTTAATAAGATGCGATACGTAACGAGCGACCGAGGAGACGAAGAGCGACGAGAGAGAAATCGACGCCGCGCAAAGAAACGCTTCAGGTGCGCGCCGTCAGCGCCGCCTATTATTCTCGGAAACTACGAAAATCAATTGCGACACCTTCACAAATTCAGGGTTTATAGATGAGTAGAAGCCAGCGTGGCGGATTCAACGCTGTCGAACGGCGTCGACGACGAAGGACATAAATAACGGTTGTTGTTCAAGAAGAAGAGTGGAGGAAAGGGAGCAGGGGGGTTATGAATGTTTCCATTGCTGCCGGTACCAAAAAGCAAGGGTGATGGCGCTACCGTCATCACGGGACACTGCTGCACTGTACTGTACTGTACTGTACTGTACGAAGATACCTAAGATGCGACAATACAGTACGTAAGTAAGTTATGGCGGGAAGGTCCGTATCCGAGCGTATCTACAGCACTAACTGCAGTCTGCAGCTTCCCCAGCTACTGCGGATCAGCATGGCTAAGCTTCTGACAGGCGGGAGTCCACGCACTGTGAGCCTACTGTATGGGGGAGCTGATCTTCGATCTCAGGCTTGGTATTAAATGACGCAGCGCTAGCCGTCCTACCATGTTCGTTCTGGACAAAAACGGATTAGCTCTTACGAAACAAGCTTTCGTAGACCCAAGAGAGTAAATTGAACGACAACAGGAGTTACAATAATAGCAATAACAATTCCCAGAAAATAATCTGCATCATGAGAAAAGAGTATCACTCTTATTTGCAAGCAGCAAATGATAAATTGAGCTAGCAAGCTCACATATTCAAAGGCTTAGCGAGATACGAGTATATTCACATGTGGCTCATGTATTTCGTCATGTCTAGCGCATCCTCCGATGGACGCGCACTACACATGTAATTCATATGCGCGAAAACGGGAGGATGACGTTTCCATCTGTTGTGGCTTAGACAGGTAAGCAGTTTGTACGTATTGAATTACGAAATCGGAGAAAATGAGATTTCGTATTTTGAGATCTTCGGAAAGCACTCGTACAGTACGATTGTATCGGCCTTGTCGGGTTTGTTTCGAGTAGTTAGAGGAAGACAAGGTTAGCCGTTCAGCCGGCAACACTCTTAAGATCATCTTCAACTACCGCTGTGAGGGATCTGATTGCTAGATCGATCCAACTGTCCCAATTCTTTCTGTGATCGGACCAGACCAAAGTTTTTTAAGTAATCAACAAAAACTGAGGCTGAAAGAGTTACAGTTGTATTACCCATGTTTAATTATTCTTAGCCTATCTAGTAGCTAAAACTGCCCGTTAGAATACGCCCTTGTTATATACTGTGTAGTACCAAGCCTCAACAATGGACTCCTCGACTAATATTCTATTATACTATTTTCTTGCGAGACATACACATATATGGTTAAAACATTTATATACCAACGCTTCCAGTTGCCCGTTGTCGTTAATCCCGCCGTTCATCAACACTCCGCAAGCCAATTTAGTAGCATAAAAAAGTGATAAGGTAGAGAAAGACTAAGCAATGAATCTATTGGCTTGTATATAACTTGCACGACACCTAGACGGCATTAAGAAGCAACCCCCACGAGGGTCATCACTTTACCTCGACACCAGGTGCGTTGACGCGTACCCCATGACCGATTTAGTAGCCGGTTACTTAGCTAAATATGCCGACAGGCCTAAGCTTTAGTGATTGACGTGCTTCCTATCCAATTCTAGGGCGCTTAGATATCCACTCTGAGGCCGTGAGGACTAATAAGCATCAAAACGACAATGTTTTCTTTACGTGCTGCTAGCTGCGTCGTTGGTGTTGTTGCGACCTTTAATATCCCTGAAACTCTAACCAACTTGTACGGGTGGCCTGCTACGACGTTAGTATGAAGCCCCTTAAACGGTGACTAAAAATAGCATCGTAACCAAAACAAGCTGTTCGTACGGCAATTGAAATCCGATATGCTCTCTGCTACCCCGCGCGCGCGATAGCTATATCTGCCGTACACATCCATTGTAACTCTATTCACGTAAGAGAGCAAGGGAGGGAGCAGAATCATATAATATATAAAATCAGTTCATTTGCTGTAAATTCTAGCTAGATATCTATGTACGGTTATATAATAGCAAGGCCCTTGGGTGTAATAATTGCGAGTGAACTGATACACCCCCTATCACTTGTATCATATAAATATCAGGCCGGGAGCGATATGTCAAGATGGTTATATTCGCTCGAGTCTTCTCCTGGGCTCCAGTCCATCCAGACTTCGATCAATGCTAGTGTCAGGAGTATGTGTCTCTAGAATGAAGTTGGGTCACTGGTAGGTCGCCGCTGGGTAGGAGTGTATGGGTAAGGACTTAATATTATTGATTCCTGAGTCAGTTCTAACCAGTTGGGTGGACTCAGAGCTTATATAGCTAATTCTCTGCTGTGTTCCTACTATAAATACTGCCACTAGCCTCCTGCGTACTTAGTGTCTGGCAGCTAGGAACTAACTTTATTCTAGAGCTACCCCTCATAATAGTAGACATATTCTGACATGATTGAAACTATACGTGGCTGTCGTTGTTGGGCTGGACAGAGGGATAAGGTTTACGCCTGGTTACGTCCACCCCTTCGAAAGCCTCGCTACTCTATAACCGATGAAGGTCACTGCGATCGTACTTGTCGCTTTATTCTCCTCTGCTCTTGCGGCTACGTTGAAGCTGGTTCTACTGGCTCTTCTCACGAAAGATTCGCACAAGCTTAGTTTGACTCGTAACTGCTGTCGTTGAGATTATGTATGGACATTAGCCATACTAAATTGATTAGCTGTATTCATGATGGCGATCATCACGAGAGCCCTTCCCGTGGCATTATGGTTCTGGGTATTTTAACTTTCCACTTTGTTGAAATAATCGTAAGTTTGCCTGAGACTTCATAGTTCAAATCAACCAAAAAACATTCATCCAAGGATAACTCGGACCATAGTAGCCACACCCTATCTGTTACCAAACTTCTATACCTAATATTCTTAGGGCTTTCAATTGATATGTGGCAGTCATGATACAGCGGGAGAAATCATGGTAGAAGTGCTGGAAGCTTGTTTGGATGGTATCACGTGACCACCCGGGGCGAGACCACCGGCCAACACTCCGCGCTGCAGCCCCAATTCGTCCATTAATGATCTTTTCTTCATACCTCGCATCTTCTACTTTAAAAACGAGTACAACTCACTTGTCACGGTCTAGGAATCATAGCTAACCGTAGGAACTACCACGTGATACTAGTCGTCCTATAATACGGTGCGGTATGGTAGTCGCGCTACTATTCTTAGAAGAACATACTTACCTCTAGAGCAAATTTATCAGGGAACTAGTTACCAGCTACCCTATGGTGTAGGACTAGTGGGATTCTGTATATATAAGTGACTGAACCCCCTTGGATTTTGGAGCTTCAGGAATCAATTGATCACACTATCGAGCCCTAACTACTACCCTGGCTGCAGACAGGTCTATCTATCCACTTCGGGACACGCTCCTGACAAAAATGTCAAGCACCTAACACCTACCTCCAGTAGTATAATAGTATATGGTTAGTTCCAGCTACAGTAGAGAGTATTCAAATGCTTTTTCAGTACCACATTCAAGGTTTTGGAAAATAAATTTGTAGTGAATAGTTGATACTTATATTAAGGCCAGGGTATATCTAAAACTCCTATCGTACCTTTCGTACCGAATCCATTTGAATTAATGGTTTGATCAAAACTGGAAGGGCATACGTTAAGTTTTCATGCCAAAACCCAAACAAACGGCATAATAGCAGATGCTATCACTACGGGCTGGGAGCCTTTTGAGCCGTCTCGTCTATCGGATTTACTTTCCTTGCCAGAATCTGCCCAATTTTCACAGCTAGATTCTCAGGTACCACTACTGCAACCGAGCCATCACACCAGGACGAAGTTTGAAGGGCAGCTGGAAGCTTTCTCTAACACTAAAGTCAATCACCAAGTGATCAATCCAGTAGCAGAGGAGGGAACAATGATTCACGACAACGGTCTTCATACTCCCATTATCCATGATAGGGCAGATCACCCTGACGTGGATATAGCTAACGAAAATAAAGACCCTGGTCCTGAATCTGGCAACAATCCAGATCTGTTGCAAATCGACGTTGACTATTCTTCCAAATCCATTTCGGATGGAGGGGAGAATGTGTATTTCTCGACATCACACCACGAAATCGTTAACCCGGCAATGTTCAAAAGTGCAAGGGCGACACTGGACAGGTTGCAGCCATATCTGGAGCCTATAATGGGTAGACTTGGCAGAAAATTTGTCAAGGCGAGTTCCAACTCCCACATGAGTCTCATCGCCGTTGAACTTCGTATGGCGGGTGAGATGGAAGAAGGTAGCAAGAAGATCACGCTACAGCCCTCGGTTTGGATTCCCTGTGGTACGAAGTCGACATGCTCAAAGCTGTTCGGTGTCGACTAGACCAGCTGGCCTGGCTTAATTCAGCATATTACTCGCCCGTTTACGTTCGCAACGTCTTGCGGCTCGCTTCTGCTGAACTATATTCAGGATTAGCAGGACGAGACTTCAATCATGGAACACCGTTCTGTACAGGTACTCCAAACGACCGACTTCAAAGGAAGGTCCATGTTCACATAGAACAATCGGAATGTCAGTTGGTCATGGAGTGCTATGTTGCATTACAATTATACATGGCAATGATGCTCAAGTACTACACTAAAACCTATATTGCATCGGAGGTTATATCATTGTCGATCTACCGACTGGGCCTCAACTTGCCACAGCAACTACTGGCCATGGTCTTCTTGAGTACTGGATCCAACGAGACTTGGGCCATGAAGCTAGGCGTTCTGCGACAGAAGAGACAGAAGCCATGGTAATGTAAGATATTAACTCTGAGGCCAAAATCCATTGTGATGAAGTTGTCACAGCAATTACTGATTCTGCAACTGATACCGAGATTCATCTCATCGCCGACTGGAAACCTGCCGCATTGTTTCCAGGCAACATAAACTTTATCTCTCAGGCGTCTCCCACCAGTGAAGGCACTTTCGAAGTCAAGGCAAATTGTATCGATACTGATTTCCTACTTCTCTCTGTTGACACCCGAAAGGTTCCTAGATGTGCCCCAACGTGGGCAAAGGTGATGGAAGAAGTGAGAGTCAACTCACATATCCCAGAAACTTCCAGAAACTTCCAGAATGATTATGAGCGTCAAGTCTGGGGCACCTGAGGCAGCTGAGGTACTCCCAGATTCTATCCCCTTCTTCGTAAATGGTGTGATGTTCCAACCCAAAAAAAGTGGAACTATCAGAACCCGCGTGTAAGTGCCTTAACCTACTGGCAATCTCAAGTTTTCTTCTGGTATCTCTGGCGTAAAGGTCGCTACTAAAGTCGACATTCTAATAGAGCGGCCCACCTCGCTAGAAGAGATAAATGACCTAATAAGCAGTTTCGAGAAGGCTTCAATCAGAGACAGCCTCCCGTAGACTGACTTTAAACTGAATAAACACACCGCTAAAGTCATTGGAAACATCGCCAACAGGTCTGAAAGCCCTTCATTATACGCCGCCTCTAAACTAGGGACACCTGCGAAGCGGGTAGTTAATATTGCATACCAGTTACCGTTCTGGCCCCGAGTAGGATTTAAGGAGTTACGGAGAAGGAAGAATGACACAGATTGCGAAGGATTCAGTGAAGAGTATTCTCCCGAGGACCCCTCGAGTAATAATGCAATGATGGTTAAGTCTTATACTGGAGGAATTGACAAGGTTTCCGACCGGGTCTCTTCGGCAACCAGCGAGTCGAAATAATCAAACCATTCTCTTGGGAGAGGGGATTTGGTCCGGGGGTATTACTGTACGTTTATTTGCCCATTTTTGTAACTACAAATTTACACATTTCACGATTTTAATTATGTAGATAAGAAAAAAGATATAATGAGATATAATCGTCTCGCTCGTAAACCTTCAAGCTACCTTAGCTTTCTATGTCACAACAGCCGTATTCTCATACTTCTGAGGAATGGGAGTGGTCTTAGGCTATCTATCGTAGTGTAATCATGAGAGTAAGCAAAAATGACTTAGTTGTGAGATCGTCATTTGCATATAGAATAAAAATGGGATACAGCCAGCATACGGAAGAAACAGGTGACATAGCTCCATAAAGCAACGTTATAACGCCAAAAGCCTAACCGGAGCAGTACTGGAACGACCTGGGGCACCTAAACTATACTGGCAATCAGTAACATGGTGTACATGCCCCTGTTTCTCCGTACAAGCAAAGAGACATTTACATGTATAATGGGAGTAGTAATGCCCCTTGTTGCAGCGGCGGACGTGTCGAAGGTAGTTATCCTTTCTCACACCAAGCTTCCTACACCGGCAGCGGTAGACCTGTTCATCATCTGTTGCATGCACAATTCTGATGTGGCGATTCAAGTCCTTCTTAAGCTTAAAGCAAGTAGTCGTGCCAGGACATAGGACGCACACGTGTGGTCTGGATGGTATAGCCGGCGTAAGCGATAGCTGAGGTGGTGATAATATCGGAGGACTAAGAGGCAGCCAGGGTGATGATGATAGTGATGATGACTCGTGTAGGCAGCTCCATCTGGATCCATACATAGCCGCCGCACTTTGAGTTGTCAACCCCCCTAGAGTGGCATGGAAGTTATTTGTGTAGTTCAAGTCAGGAGTTCTCAGGTTGCCAGGTTCTCCAGTAAAGCTGTGCGCCGAATATACATAGTTACCATTTTGGCCCATGACAACAGCCGTAGGGCTCGTGGGCGGAGAGGTCAGGCCTAGAGTGCTACGTATGCCCACAACCTGTTCAACAACTAAATTCTGGTTCACTGGACCTGAGTCCACGGTTTTCGACATGCCATCTTCAGATGTTGATCCAGGTAGGTGACTGTCTTTCGGCCAGAATGTTTCATCATTGTCTCTAGTAACTCCCCGGCTGACTGGAGTATTGTGATTCAACGACATCGTTGCAGTGCGTCAAGGGTTTTATCGAGACACTGGGGGAGCATATGACAGGCGAAAGGACCTAAGACATAAGGACAGCTAGCTCTGTTGTTAGCCAGCAATGTTCTACCTGGACCGAACAGACTAGCAGCGTACCTTGTCAGTATGGATGGGTTGGTTGTCAACGATTTGTAGTAAATCGTCAGTTTCCATATATCAGACGCTGTGAGCTATAGACGGACAAAAAAAGCCATTTCCGGAAGGCAGGCTGCAAAAGTATATATATTCCAGGGCCAGGCACACTATCTTGGTGAGAGGTGCCATGGCAAACCCCGGGCTATGTAAGAGAATAAAAGATTTAACATTTTGGATAGGCTTTAGTCCGAGTCGGCAACTCGGGATTAAGGTCAAGAGAACAAAAGCCGCAATATTGTAAACAGGTCGTTTTCTTGCATGTAGTCGTATAAGCTGCATGCTGGCTCGTGGCACAAGCGTCCATGCTACTCACCAAACATGGTTCACATGTGACGAGGCTGAATGATCGTAGGCAGGTGGGCATGTTGAATTCGAGAGTCATACCGCTTATAAGGACTATGCAGGCTTACAAAGGATGGCCGCGCCATCGCTGAGGTTAGCGGCTGTAGGTCCTTAAGAGTTGCGGAGACTTACTGTATAAGATACCAAGGAAATGTCCCGTTGCGATTTCGACGGCTTGTTTGAGTATTATGCAGTAGTGACCGAGGCCCTTTAACCTAACCTAAGTAGGTAGTCCTTGTGCCATAATAGTAGATTGGTAAGCCATTGGTTCTAAATTGGTGGCAAGAGTTACAGGTGGAAAATACCAAATATGGAGGTCTCATGACTGCCTTAGGAATACTTAATACTTCACGTACTCCAACTATCCCAGTTACTAAAATTTATAGAAAACAGTTGCAGTTGTTTTTGACGCGCCCTGAAGAGCCTTAACAATAGTGTCACGGCTCCAACTATATAAGTGACTGCAGACGGTCAAGTTTCCGACTTGACAACGTTCTATCTTTTGATAGTGTTATGGTATAGTGCTGCAGTTCTGTTCTGTGACAAACAGGAACTACGTGCTGGTATACTGCAAGAGATTGAAGTAGCATCTTATTAATGCCTACTATAATATGATGGCTAACCGGTGAGGGAGAATATCATTAAGACACACGTAAGATACAAATATAAGGTTGGAGTACATATAGTACAGTAGGTACCTGCGAGCGCTGCCAGAAGGTTTACGATGCAGATGGTGGCCTAATAAATTACTACCTGTAGATAGACAGACTGCTGTCGAATTTACATACTACGTACATACAAATTGCCTATGGACTCAACTTTTTAGTGGGATCCCCTAGCAGGAGTTAACAGGGGTCTGTAATAGTCTCACTGCAGGTGCTTGCCAAGCCTTTTTGTTTAGGGGGGTACGTGAATATGCACCTACCTAAGCAAGTTCGCGAACTATAGCTATAGTAAATCATATAAATAGTTAGCAATTAGAACGGTCAATAATCATAATTCCTACTTTTAGTAAGTCATTTTAACAATTGCATATGCAAGTTGGTTTTTAATTGTATAATCGTAATTGCTACGTTGGGCTATTGTCAAAAAAAAGAGCAACCAACATATACTGCAGAACCCAATTGGACAAATAGTTACCCGCGGATAAATGCACCCAACCAATAATATATAACGCCTTCATTGATCACGTGAAAAACCTACTTGATGTCACGGACCGAGGCCAGGTCAAATAAAAAATTCACACCCTACTGTAGCCCGCCATAGTAAACCCGCCATACTAAAGGATCCACACCTAAAAACCCTCTCTACTAGCGCAAAAAGGGCGTTAAAAATGTGAATTAGGTCATAATTATTAAATCAGGTATTAACTAATCAAAGTGTATATATACCTGTTTTTTAACAACTTTAAAGCTAAATAACTTATGTAATATACACTATTATAAAAACTTATATACATAATTATTTTTTTCTTTTTTTGCTTTATTTTTTAAATATAATAATATTATATTTGTATTAAAACTTAAGTATTTAAAAAAATCAAAAAAAATCAAGTTATACTTTAGCATATATTTAAAACGTATATATAATACTTTATATACGTTTATTGTTTATATTATGTTAGTTATTTAGCTTTTAAGCTGTTATTTATGTGTATTTTAGCGCTTTAACTAATTTAATAATTATAACTTAATTTACATTTTTAACACCTTTTTTGCGCTAGCAAAAAGGGTTTTTAAGTGTAAATTCTTTAGTAATAAAGTGTAAAACCTAACTTTAAGCTTTACTACCGATTTAATTTTGCTGTATTTTATTTTACACTAGTAATAGTTATAAAGTTTACGGAATAAGCTAAACTAAAAGCTTATAAGCTACTTTTTTACGAGCTATTTAGTTACTTGCTTTTTATACATATATTTTGCTTTTAATATTTTGCGTTTTTTATACCGCTTTTACTTTTTTACTTTTTTTTTTACTTTTATTTAAATTGTTTTTTTTTTTAAATGTTAAAGGTTAGCTTATAAAACGTTTATAATAGCTTCGCAAAGTAATGTATTAAATTTTAAGAAATAAATATAAAAGATTATTTTTATTTGTAGTGCTAATTATACGTGCTAAATATATGTTATAGCTTTATAGCTAATGTTTAGCGTACGTACGTAGTATATACGTTCTTATAGTAGTTATGTTAGCTGCTTTTTTATACTATTTTTTTTTTTTTAGTTGTTAGTTTTTAATACTAATTTTTTATTGTTAACTTTATTGTTAATAAATACTTTAGTACTTTTGTAGCGCAACTTTTATGCTATTACTTTTTTTTGTTTATATTATTATTAAATATTTATATATTTATTGTTAATTGTTTTATATATAATTGTTTAATTAATTTTACGTATAATAAACAAACAATATAAAAATATTTATAGTTTTTTTATTTTTTGCTGTTTTTTTTTTTTTCTTTTTTATATAGTTTATAATTTGTTAATTTTTAACTAAAGATTTTTATAATTGTTTTTTTTATTTTTTTTTTTTGCTTACTGCACTTTAACTATTTTTTTTTTAGCTGTTAAACTTATTATGTTTATATGTAAGCTTTTTATAAAAAAGTACGTTTTTAACGTTAAAAAAAGCTAGTTATACTTTAATTATAATATGTTAGCTAATAAAAAAAAAAAAAAAAAAAAGCGCTAAAAATTACGTTATTAAAGCAAACATGCTTTATAGTTTTTATATTATTAAAATATATTTTAATTTTTATTTTTGTTATTTATGCTTAAAAAGTTTTATATAAAAAACTAAATATATTTTTTGCTTTTATAACTATATTATTTATTTTATTGTTAGTTTTGCTAGTTTTTTATAATTAATTATTAAAAATAAATACTAATTTTTTTATAAATTTTTAATAATTTAATAAGCGCAGCTTAAATTTTTATTGTTTTTAGTACTACGTTTAATAATAAAGTTATTTGTTATTTTTAAAAGTATGCTGTTAATTTTGCTACTTTTTTTTGTTTTTATATTATAAGCTTTAGTTGTTATATATATGCTATTATTAAAACAAGCTTAGCTTTTTATAAAACTATATTAAAAAAAAAACGCGTTATTTTTATAGCTTTTAACTTTAAGCGTTTAATAATTATTTAAGCTAAATTTATTGCTTTTTATTGCTTTTTTATTTTTTAATTAAAAATAAACATTATAAGTTTTTAACGTTTGCTTTTTTATTTTTTATATAACGTTTAATAAAGCTAATAGTTATTTAGCGCGCTTTTAAAAATAAGCTTATAAGCTTTAATAAAGCTTGTTATATTTTTATTTTTGTTTAACTAAAATATGTTTAAAACTTAGCTGTTTATATACGTTTTAATTGTTGTTTTATTGCTTTTTATAACAACTTTAGCTTTATTTATTTTAATAACGTTAATTAAACTATAAAGTTTTGCTATATTAGCGTTAACAAATTTTTAAATATTAGTTTTTAAAAAAAAAAAAAAAAAGCAAGCTATTTATAAATATTTTAGCAAACGTTTTAATTAACCTTTTTTTTTATATTATTTACTACATTTCTTGTTATATTTATATTAGTTTAACTGTTTAAACGTTAATAATAAAATAAATAGCTATATATTTAATAAAACGTAATATAATAGTTATTAACATTTAACTTAAAAATTTTTCGATTTTTTTCGATTTTTATTTTTTTATTTTGTTAATTAACTAATTGCTCGTTTTTTGTTTAACTGTTATTTTACGCTTAATTGTTGTTTATTAGCAAACTTTTTTTTTCTTTTTTTAATTAATTAGTTAATTAGTTAATTAATTAATTAATTATTATAATAATAGTTTACTTTTTTAAATTATTTTTTGTTTTTTAATTAAATAATTAAACTAATTGTTTTATTAATAGTTAACTTTAGTTATTTTATTTAATATAAAACTTTTTTGCTTTTTTTTCGTATTTTGCTAAAAAACTTTTTATATTTGCTAAATGTTTTTTTAGCTTTTAAATGTTATATTTTATAAGCTACTTTTTTTATTTAACTAAAAATTTTAGTTTGTTTTTATTTTTTTAATAATATATTATATTTTTAATTATTTATTTTTTTTGTTTGTTTTTTAACTCCGGAAGTTTTATTTATTTTACGTTTGTTTAATATTTAGTTTATAATTTTAACTTTTATATACGTTAAAGCTAACTTTTTTTTATATTTAAATTAAAAATAGCTTGTTAATAGTTTAGCTATATTTTTTACTATATATTTTTTAAAAATGCGTTTTTTGTTATAGTTTTTTTTTATAGTTTTTATAGCTTTTTTTTAATGTTTATTAAACGTTTGTTTAACTATTACAGTTTTTTAAAGTTTTTTTTTAATTTTTTATATTTTAAATTGCATTTTTTTAATATAAAGTTTATAATTTTTAAATAATAGCTATTTAAAGCTTTAAAAAGTAAGCATTTAATAATAATATATATGTTATTATTATATATAAATTTTGCTTTTAATAAAACTTTAGCTTATATGTTTAGTTTTTATATAACGTACGTTTATAAATATTTTTTTAATGTTTAATAAACTTTTTTAGTTTAATTATTAGTTTATAAATATTATATAGTTAATAACTACTGTTTTATTTTTTTTTATTGTAAAATTTTTTTTAAAATTTGCTAATAATTAACTTGTTTTTATTATTAATAATTTTTTTTAAAAACTTAAATTAACATTTTATTTGTTTATATAATATTTAAACTAGTTTTATTACGTTAAATATTTTTATAATAAATATAAACAATAAAGTTTTTATAAATTAGTTAATAATTATTAATATTATATTATATTTAATTTTATTTGTTTTATTATAAATAAATAATTTTGTTATAAAATTTAAGCTAATTTTTTAAAATAGTTAGTTTAATAAAAGTAATATTTATAGTTTTTTATATAGTTTATACTTTAGCTTTTATATATTATTATATATTTAATATTTTATAATATAATTATAAACGTTTTATTTAAATCTTTTTTAATAAAACTTTTTTTTAAACAATTTAGCTGTTTTATTTTTTTTTATATATTTAACTTTAAAGTTATTATAATATTAATATATAAGTTGTTTTAATAAAGCTTTTTAGCTTAAAATAACTAGCTAATTTTTAAACAATAAAATTTTTTTATAGTTAATATAATAACTTTTTTATATACTAGTTTATTAGCAAGTAATTTTTAAAAGTGCTATAAAGTTTAAGTTTTTAGCTTATAATTTTTTAACTATTTTATAAAATTTTTAAAAAGCTTCCGATTAAAATACTGTTTTATTTTTAGCTAACTTTTTAGCTATAAAACGTAAAACGTATTAATTATAAACAATAATTTTAGCGTTTTTTTTTTTAATAACGCGTTTATAGTTTAATTAATATATATTTAATTTAACTTAGTTATTACTAATATATATACTATTATTATTATACGTATTTTATAAATAAAACATTTATAGTTATACTTTTTATTTTAGTTGTTTTAAAAGTTGTTTATAGTTATATAGCAAAAGTTTAATTTTTTATAAGCTTTTAAGTTTACTATTTAAGCTATAGTTATTAAAAAGTTTTTTAAATATTGTTTGTTTAACATTTTTTTGCTAGCTTTAACTATTTAATTAATAGCTTGTTTTTTTTTTTTAATTATAAAACTATAGCTATTATTTGTTAAATTTATATTAATAGTTCGTTTGCTAATTATAGTTTTTTTTATAATATAAAAATTATATTTTTATATTAAATTTTGCTTATTATATAATTAAAACGTTTAAACAATTTATTTATAAAGTTAGTAGTTTTTAAACAATATTATATTTAAAGTTAAACTAAGTTAACTTATAAACTTATTATGCTAGTTTTTTATAAAAGTTTTACGCTAAAAAATTAATTATATTTTAAAAAGTTATATAGTTTATTTATATAATAAAAATATAAGTTGTTTTTTTTAAATATTGTTTTTAATATTTATAGCTTTTTATTATAGCTAATAACTTTTATTGTTTTATAGCTTACTTATTTTTAATATTTATAAGTTTATATAACTAGTACGCAACTAGTTGTTATACTAATTTATATAGCTAAAACAAAATATTAAACATTGCTTTTATAAAAGCATTAGTTTTTATATATGTTTTACGCTTATTGTTTTAATGTTTAAAAATAGTTGTTAATATAAATACTTTTTTAATTTTTTCGAAAACTAAGTTAGCTTTTTTAGTTTATTTAAATAACAACTAATTTGTAACTATTTTACTTTTTAATAAAGCTGTTATTAATATAACAATATATAAATATTTCGCAATAAATTTTTAATAAAAGTTCGTAAAACTTAAAAATATTTATATATTATATATTAATTATAACGCTTTTTATTTATAAATTGCGTTTATTTAACAACTATTTATTTTAATATTTTTAGTATTAATAATAAAACTTAAAAACTTAAACTTAGTTTTAAAAAACTTATATTTTAAAAGTTTAACAAATAAATAATATTGTTTTAGTTGTTTATAAACTATTCGGAAATATTTTTTATATTATTTTATAATGTTTAAAAAAATTACTATATTATTTAAGTAAATTATATAAATATAATTTATTAGTTTTGCTAATGTTTTATATATATATAATTAAAATGTTGTTAGCGTGTTTATTAGCTTAAATAATATAATTATATATTTAAAATAATTATAGCATGTTTAAAAAGCAGTTTTTTATTTATTATTTAGTTTAATTTAAATATAATAGTATATATTTTTAAAGTTTAGCTTAAAAAACATTTTTATAACTTTTAGTTAGTTTATAATTTTTAAAATTAATAATAATAAATATTAGTTTTTTGTTATAACTTTGTTTAGTTTTTTATAATTTATATATAAATATAAGGAGTTAATATAAACGTATAAAGAATTAATATAAACGTATAACTTTATAAACGCATAACTTTTTGTTGTTTTTTATTAGCCTAAAAATTAATTGTTAGTGTATACCGTTTTTTTTTCTAACTTTTTATGTACTTAATGTTTGCTTAATTTTATTTTACTTTAGTTATTTTTAACGCTATTTAATTTAATATATTAACTTTATATATTTTATTTTGTACGTTTTATTTAAACTGTTAATAATATTATTAATAATTTTAATAATTAATATATTTTACTATTTTAACTTTATAATATTTAGTATTTTTAAACAATGTTTTTTAAACTTTTTTAATTTTAGCAATTTTGTAAACGCGCTTTTATATTAAACAACTTGTTATATTGCTAAAAAAAATAACGCATTTTTCGTTTTTTGCTTTTTTGCTTACTTTTTTTATTTAATAAACTACTTTTTGTTTTTATAGCAGCTATAACTAGTTAATTTTATTTATTTAATAATAATTATAATAGTATTATTATAAATTATAGCTTTAGTAATAATAACGTTTTTAATAATATATTTACTTTATATTTTTATTTTTTTAGCACTGTTTTATATTTTTATAAATATAAAAAACTTAATAAGCTAGTATAAAAGCTACGTATTAACTATAATGTTTTTTTTGTTAATAAATTTTTAACGCTTTTATAATTTTAACGCGTTTGCTTATTTATATTTAGCTCGAAAGCTTGTTTTAATTTTTACTTTAAAAAATTTTAGTTAATTTAACTTTTTTGCGGCTTAACTTTATTTATTGCTACTAAAAAAAAATTTAAATTGTTTTTACGGTTAATTTGTTAAGTTATAAAAAAAAACAAGCAGCTTTTTATAAACTTAATACGTGTATATAAACGCGTACATAAATAGCAAAAACAATAAAAATAGTTGTTGTTAAATTTAAACAGCTATAACTTTTTTTTTTTAGCGTATTTACTTTTATAAAGTTTATTGTTAAAATTATTTGTTTTATTGTTAACAAAAAATACTTTTTTATTATTAACTTTATTTTTAATACTTTTATTTTAATAAATATTAGTTTTATTAGCTAAAGCAAACATTTTGTTAGCTAACTACTGTTTTTTTTTTTTAGTTTTAAAAACTATTTTTAATTTACTTGTTTTAAATAACTTATTTTTTATAACTAACGCATTTTTTAACTATATTAATACGTTTAACAAAAATAATAGTTTTAATACTATTAAATATTATTTATATTTATATAAAAAACAACAAATTTAATTTATAATTAAATATAATAAATATAAAAAAGTAATAACTAATAAAAGCAAAAAAATTTAACAACAAAAGTTTTAAAAAACTAGCTATAAATAGTTATTAATTATTAAAGCTAAAAATAAAAGTTAATAGTTATTATAACTATATAAAAACTTAAAATATTATTAGCATAATTATAGCTAAAGCTTAAATTTGTTTGTTTATTTATTTTATTAAAAGCTTATTAAACTAGTAAAAAAAACTATTATATTAACTAGTTACTATATTAATATTTAAGCTTAAAACGTTTAAAATATAGTTAAAAAATAGTATAAAAAGTTTGTTTTTATTTAACGGAATATTTATAATGTTTAAAACATTATTAAATAAGCTAAGCTAAACAGCTATAACTTAACTGCAGCTTTTATTAAGCTTTTTAATAAAAAAAAAGTTTTTTATTTAGTTAAATAAGCTAACAATAAGCTATATTGTTTAATTAAATTAGTTTAAACTTTTTTATACTGCTTATAAATATAAAAGCAATTTTTAAATATTATTAGCTTTAATAATATATATAATACTAATTATTTTAAGCTTTTGTTGTTTTAAACAATAAGTTAAACCTGTTTAAAAACAGTTTTTAATGCTGCTTTTAGCTTAATTAACAATAAAAAACGCGAAAACTTTTAGTTTTTAGCTAAAAATATTCGTTAGCTTATAATATAATATATTATACAAAAGTTTTATATTATTATAACTAATTATAATAAAGCAATAAAAGCTATATTAAATAATTAGTTTTTTTTTATATAACAGCAGCTTTATATATATTATATTAACTTAAACGTTTTATTTAAAGCTAAACAAAAATAAGTTTTTAATTGCGTTAATAGTAGCAGCTTTAATACTAACAAAAATAAAAATGCTATTTTTGCTAGTTAATTATTTATAAAATTAAGCTTTTTTAATAAACAGCTAGTAAATATTACTTATGTTAATAATAAAAAAATTTCCTATATTTATTAAAGCGTTTTTATAATATAAAAAAAAGTAATATTTGCAAAAATAAAAGCTACGTTTAAAAAAGTATAAATTAAACTTTGCTAAAAGTTTAACAACTAGCGCTTTATATTATAATATATTTATAAAACTTATATGTTTATTAAATTATAGTAAATTTATTGTTATATTTATAAATATTACAACTTTAGTATTTAAGTTATATTTAATATAAAAGCAAGCAATAATAACGTTAAAAGCTACTTTTTAAATAGTATAAGTTATTTATATAGTTTTATTAAAGCAATATAAAAAATAATAGCTAACTAAAAGCGTAACTTTAAACAAGCTTGTGCTTAAAATAAAATTTTTATTTAACGTAAATATTTATTATTTTTTTTAAATTATTTAAGTAAGCTTTAAACAGTTATAGCTTTAAAAAAAGTAAACTTAATTAATTTATAATACTATATTGCTTATAAATTAATATTAAGCGCAAAAAACCTTTTTTTAACAAACATTAAGCATTATATTAATAATTGTTTAATTATTGTTAAGCTTAAAATTTTATATTATTATAATGTTTACGTTAAAGTAGCTAACAGGAGCTTTTTTAATAAATAAAACATTAACTTTTGCTAACAGTTATAATAATCGTTGTTAAAAAACTTATATTAATTAATTTATAATTTTAAAATTGCTAATATGTTTTATAGTTAACTAAAAAATTTTGCAAAGCTTGTTTTTAATAAGCTTGCAATTTTACTAAGTAAGCTATTAAAAGTTTAGCTAACTATAGGCTAAAAACAAGGTTGCTTGTTAAATAGCTAAAACAAGTTAATATTAGTTATGTTTAAGCAAAACAAAAAGTGTAATAGTAGCACTAAAAAAACCGAGAGTAGTTTAGCTATTTAGCGTTAAACACGTAGTTAATTATTAGTATTTAAAGCTAAAAGAACAATAAGTAATAAAACTAACGAACATTAGTTATAGCTTAATATTTAAAAGCAAAAAAGCTAATAAAAGTTAAAATAGCTAAACTAAATAGCTATTTAAATAAAATTACGTTTATAGCATTATTAAAGTTTTTTAAAACAGAACGCTACAAAAAGTAAAAGCCCTGTTAAAAATGTAATAATAATATTTTTATAAAATAATATATTTAAGTAATATATCCTTAAATTAATTAGCTTTAGTTATAAAACAAGTAGGTTAAATATAACTAAATGTATTATAGGGCGTATTTTAAGTTAAACTAATTAAAAAGTTATACGTTTATAAAGTTATACGTTTATATTAATTCTTTATGCGTTTATATTAACTTTTATAAATATATTATTTTATTTTTTTTAAGTACAAACAATATAAATGTTTTTATATTTGTTTTTAAATAGTATATTTTTTTGCTTTTTTAGTTTTTTGTTAAATATTTTTTAAACATTTTGCGTTAGTTTTTTATAGTAAAATAAATTAAACTAAAAAGTATTTTAGCTTTTTTTACTAAATTAATAGTATGTTTTACTTTTTATAATATAAATAATCTTTTTATTGTTTGTTTAAAATATATATAAATAAAACTATAAAAATATTATAAAAAATTTATTTATATAACGTTTTTTATAACTAAGTTGTTATTAATTTTTTAAAAAAGTAGCTTTTTTTTAAATTTAACTTATATTAAGTTTGCTATAAAAGCGCGTTTATTATTAACTATTATATTAATAAACTTTTTTAAGTTAACTTTTTTAAACTTTTTAAAATATTATTAATTTAATATAATATTTAAAGTTATTTTTAGTTGTTTTATTTTTAGTTTTAAAAATAAAAACTTAAGTATTAACTAGTTATGCTTAATTATAAAAAATATTTATATAAAAGTTTTAGTAGTACTTTTTATATTTATTATTTTTAAAGTAGTTTTATAAACGTTTTAACATTTTAATGCTTTTTTATTAGCTTTAAACAAAAACAAAATTAATATATTAACTAGTTAAAGCTTTTTTTGCGCTAAATTTTTATATATTATATTAACTTATATTTTAATGTTTATATTTATTATTATGTTTTTTAGCTTTTTATTATTATTTAATTATAATATATTATAAGCTTTAAAAAGCTTGCTTATATTAAACGCTTTAAATTTTTTAGCTAAAGTAAATTAAACATATATTTTTATTTTAGCTTGCTTTTTAGCTTTTTTTTAGCGTTTAATTATATTGCTTATACGTTTTATATACGTTTTAGCTTTTTAAATATAAACAATTATATTTTATATATTTAGCAACTTTTGCTTAATTATTGTTTTTGTTTTTTATTAAAGCAGTTTTTTGTTAAATATTTTAGCTTTTAATAATAATAGCAAATTATTAACTTATTATTTTATAATTTTTATAACTTGCTATAATTAACATTTATTTAATAATTATATTGTTTACGTAGCTTTTTTTTTAGCTTATTTGTTTAAATATTATTTATTATAATATAAAGTTTTATAAAGCTATTAACATGCAGTTTTTTTTAGTTTAGCTTTATAAGCTTATTTTATTATTATATACTTTATTGCTTTTTTATTTTATAAAATATAGTAATTATATTTTTAAATAAAACTTTTTGCTAAATAAAAGCTTTTTTAACTTTGTTTTAAAGTTTATACTAATAATTAAAAGCTAGCTTTAAATTGTTTTTAAATTAACATTTTTTTTTTAGTTTTTATATTAAAACTTGCTATTTAAAAAAAAAGTTTTTTAAAAATTCGTTTTTTTTTAGCGTAGTTTTATTAATTATTTTCGGAAAATATATTTAAATAGTTTAAAATTTATATTTTTTTATTTAATAAACTTTTAAAAGTTCGCTAAAATTACGTTTAACTTTAAATTTATATATTTAAATGTTTTATAATAAAATTATTAATTAGTTTAAATATTTTATATTGTTTAGTTTAACGTTTATATAATTTAAATAGTTTTATTGCGCTTAAGCTTTTATTAGTTGTTTTTTTTAATAATAACAATTTAGTTTTTTATTTTAACTGCAATAGCTTTTTAGTTAAACTTTTTATAATTATAAATAAACGTTTTTATATTGTTTTAAATTATTATATAACTAGTTTTTAAACTAAATAATTTTATTAGTTATTTATTTAACAGTATATTTTAAGCTATTAATTGCAATATTTATACTAGCATTTTTTTAAGCAATAGTTAATTATTATATAATTGCTTGTTTAAAAAACAAAACTTTTAATACTTTTTATTATATAATTGTTTTATATAGTTTTGTTTGTTTTTAAAAGTTTTGTTTTTATTACTATAAGTTAGTTTTTAGTCGGCTTTTTTACAACTATAGTTTAACCGTGTAATAGTTTATAACTATATAATTATTTCGATTTTTTGCTGTTTAAACATTACGTTATAATTATTTAAATATAAAAATAAAAAAGTGTTAAAAGTTAACTTATAAAACGTTTATAATAGTTTTATAAAATAATATATTAAATTTTAAAAAGTAAATATAAAAAATTATTTTTATTTATAATGTTAATTATACGTGCTAAATATATATTATAGTTTTATAGCTAATATTTAGCGTACGTACGTAGTACGTACGTTCTTATAGCAGTTGCATTAGCTGCCCTTTTATATTAAGCTTTTTTAAAATGTTGCGCATTTTAAACAAAGGAGTTGATAGGGACACATGAAGAATTAATACGAACACATGATCTTAGGGACACATGACTTTTTACAGGCTCCCATTGGCCCAAAAATTAATTGTTAGTGCACCTTGTTTTTGCAACCGTTCAAATTGTACTTGCACCCAACTGTAGATTAACTACCAGCAAGACAAGCCCTTGCAATTGAAGCTATTCGCAAACCTTTCAATTGCAGACCCTGCATTTGAAGCTATTCGCAAACCTTTCAATTGCAGACCTTTCAATTGCAGACCCTTCAATTGCAGACCCTTCAATTGCAGACCCTTCAATTGCAGACCCTGCAATTGCCGACCTGCATTTGAAGCTATTCGCAAACCCTTCAATTGCAGACCCTTCAATTGCAAACCCTTCAATTGCAGACCCTTCAATTGCAGACCCTGCAATTGCCGACCTGCATTTGAAGCTATTCGCAAACCTTTCAATTGCAGACCCTTCAATTGCAAACCTTGCATTTGAAAGTATTTGCAAGCTGTGATTGGGTGCACAGGTCAATAAATGGGTCTGTTGTGGCCAGAAGTACTGCGGGGCAGATTTTTGAACGGGCCAATTGAAAAGTCATGTGTCCCTAAGATCATGTGTCCGTATCAATTCTTCATGTGTCCCTATCAACTCCCTTAAACAAAAAGCGTATTAAAGCTGCTATACATAATATAAAGCTTGGATTATTAGTGCGCGCAATAGCTAAAAAGTAAAATATTTTATAAAAGTAAGTAATAAAGCATTTATAAAATGTTTTTACTAAAAAAAAGCTTAATTAAAACTTTTAAATACTTTTTTTATATTTAAAACGTTAATTAACAACTTAAACAATTAGTTAAGTTAAACTAAACTTTATATTTTTGCTAGTTAAATTTAAGCTAATAGTTTAATATATAGTTATTGCTTTTAAAAGCAAACATTAAATTAAAAGCAATTAATACGTCCGTTTTTTTGCTAAAAACTTAAAAGTAAAAACTGTAAAGTTTTAAATTATTAACTATTTAAAAGTAAATAAAGCTATAGCTATAAATATTAACTTGTTTATAAACTGCTTAAAAGCTTTAAAAATCGCTAATATTTTATTTAAACGCTTTTATAACATAAACAAAATAAAAATAGCTAAAAGCGTTAAAAGCAACTATTAAATAGTTATTAAAGCTAACAGCTATATAGCTTTTAAAAAAACATTAATTAAAGCAAATAAATTATTGTATTAAAATATATTAACGCTAATAAAATAGCTTTTCCGCTAGCTATAATTTTTAAAAAACTTAAAATATAACATTAATAGTTTTTTAACAATAACTTTAGCTTTTAAAAGGATTAACAGTTTATATTATCGTTTAAAAAGTAAACAAATAATAAAATAAGCATAAACTAGCTTAAAAACATTTTTATTTTTTTTATTCGAGCTTATTATAGCAATAAATAAGTTGTTTTAATGTATAATAACTACAATTTATATATAAGCAAAAAGTTTTTATAACGTTATATATAAAACAAAGTTTAACTAATATTTTATAAATTATACTGCTTTTATATAATATAACCGCTAAATATAAAAGTTTTTAGCTTAATAAAAAAAAAGCTTAAATTGTTTTTTAAAAATTGCTTTAGTGCTATATTAAAAGTAAAACCTTTAAAAAAAAAATGTTAAAAGCGTACCGTTTAATAAAACTTAAAGTTTTAAACGTACGCAATATTAAAAAAGTTTAACAAACAGCTAAAATTTATCCGCAAAATTGTTTAAAGCTATTATTATTAAAATATATAATTTTTAAGGACGTAAATATAGCTAAAAGCTAGCTAAAAGCACTTATTATACAAAAATAGCCCTTAATACTAAAAAATATAGTAAACAAGCTTAAAATAAACATAAAAACACTTTTAAATAGTTAAAATATATTAAATAATAGTTAAAAACTAATAGTTATACATTTTGCTTTTAATATATACTTATAAAAGCTGTTTATTATAAAAGCTAATAAAACGTTAAACTTTTTAGCTAATAAAATTATGTTTTTTAAAGTTAAAATTAGCTATTTAAAAGCTAAAGTAGTTAAACAAGCTAAAAAACAACAAAAAAAAGTAAAACTAACGCTAAAGCAGCAATTTATACAAATAAACCAAATATAAAAAATAAAACGTAAACTAAAAAGTAAAACTATATTTAAAAACAAAGCTAACAATATAAAAGTGCTTAATAGTTTAAATCGGTCCGTAAACAGCCGGCCAAAAAACCTAACAAAAGCAAAAAACTATATTTTAATAAAAAACACCAAAAACTAGCTATCGCAGTTATATTTGTTGTTTTTTACGGCTTTAATAGATAGGGGGTGGTTTGGGTGGTTATGTGGCTCGCGAGGGAGTGGCCCGTGAGCCCCCAGTTTAGCTTAGACTGAGATGCGAGAGCCGGCTTCTGGTTTGTACTTAAAGTATTATCTTATCTTAAACACCCTAAAGCCCCGCGACCCTCCTCTAATAGCCCACTCGGCACCAGTATTAACTAACAGAGATCAGATACAAAATGTCGACCTAGGTACCTACCAATCACTACCTACCTAGATAGTTATTCAACTCGATAAAGTAGCGCACGATCAAGCACCTCTCAAGTAGGCACGACTGTGTTGAAGAGTGCATTTGGCAGCCTTTGCCACAATGCTTGAGCCTAAGCTATAAATAGGTCGTTGTATTGAAAACGAAGGCTATCAATCCCCGGGCAGGAGAGAGCCTTACGTTTTTGATGTATCTTTATGAAGGTCAGACGAATGTGTGTATGAGTCAGATCACCGATCCAACTACATAATTACCCCATTCATAAACACGGGGACAACAGTAGGACTTCATTGATTCATAGTGATTCATGGTGATGTAGATTGTTGTCTCTTCGAAATGAGAGAGCCGTAAATTAATCAAACGTTGTCTTCTTGCCTTCAGACTTCTGAACCGCTCCAGTCTTATACGACACAACAGCCGCCTCGCCATATTTCTTGGGATCCGGAGCAGTCCTGGAAGATGTCGAATCATCTCTCCCTTCCCCTCCTTCCCTCCTCTCCGGCCGCCTACCATCCTGCTGAGGTCCCCCATTCCTAGCGGGAGCGCCTTTGCCATATCTCTTCTTGTACCTGACCTGGTCGTCTTCCGCGAGCTCGATCTTGAGCTCTCGGCCGTGAAGCCTGTTGACCCACCACTTGCGCATCTGAAACTTCTTCTGCTTATCCTTGCTCTGCTCGGCATCTTCGTCGTCGTCCTGTGCGTCGTCCGCATCCCGGAAGTCATCCTCTGTCTCGATCTCCTCCTTGATCTTAACGAAACCCTTCACAGCCCAGGCCGCGGCGTCCGCTTCCTTGAACTTCACCCAGCCGTAGCCCTTGCACTTTCCGCTATCCTCGAATGTGGCGACTTTAGCCCATTCGATCTCGCCGCACTTCTCGAACTGCGCGCGTACGTCGTCCTCTGTCACCTGGAATGAGAGGTTTCCCACATATACTTTCCGACTGGCGTTATTTTGCTGTCGAGCGGCGGTCGACCCGGCACCATTCGCTTCGGTACCATTTTCCGCACCACCTTCCGTTGCTGGGACAGTTGCCTCTTTCTGCGGCCGACCCTCGAAAGACGTAGCGTTCTTGATCAATACCTTCCGGCCCTCTAACTCCGTCTCAGTGAGCGCCATAGCGGCCACAGCCGCAGCTTCCCCGTCAAAATCGATATAAGCGAAACCCTTATTTTGAGGCTTGTTTTGTTGCGACGCCTCTCCATTCTGCTGTCTCGCCTGCTTGTTACGGTCCTTGTTGGTTGGCACGTTGACTCTTGTAATGTTCTCCTCTTTTATCGTGCCCCCGGAGCAATCCACGAGCCACTTAAAGAGCTCTACTCTTGTCATGGTAAACGGAAGGTTTCCTATCCATATGCCATGCTCTGACCGCTTCTTCTCTTTTGTGTTTTTGGTTTTCGGTATTGCAAGCCCGTCGTCGGCCTCATCGTCGCTGGCTGGCTTAACAGGTAATGGTTTGCCCTTCTTGAGGAGACGTTTCGCTTTCTTGGAGGGTGGTTCTGGAAGATTAAGATCGACCTCAATCTCGTCTAGTTGAGCCTTGCGCTTTTTGGAAGTCGATGATGGGTCAGCCGGTGAACCTGGCTGCTCTATGTCTGAGGCGGCCATGGTAGATGGCGCGGGTTTATTGTGCAGCTAATTGACCCGATTTTAAAAGTATGCCAGGTTGGGTTCACCGTAAAGAACCTTTGGTGAGAGCTTGGTTGTCGCAAAGAGGATGATTTTATTGGAAGTGCACTGGATTTCTTGATACTAGAAATTTTTCTGGGTCCGATAACGATAGATACTTATGCATATAGTGAGTTAGTTTTCTTGCCCACATTAAATTCATTAAAACAATATTCGTATATCCATGTAAAATTAACCTTCCTCTGCCCACAGATTGGAGAGTCGCTCGCTACCTAGGTAGACGCCATTCACCCAACATCTTTGATAGTAAAATTGACCTGCAGCAAGTCTCTATTAGCCAGGTGGGCTAGAAGGTTAAAGTGACTGAAACTGTGCGTTGTCTCAAGGAATCAAGCTTGACGTGTAACTTGAGTTCTGCTTCACGAGTTCGTGGTCATTTTTCATTCATTTGACATTTTTTTCCTCCGAGGCCTGGGCCGACGATAATATGAAATCACCTGCCCAAACCACTTTATTTTCTTTTGTTACGTGAAATTTCGGTCTACTACTCGAGACTCAAAGTGTTCTATTGATAGCGAGATGCGGCTCATAGTCAGTCTTTGCTAGTCAGATTGTAAATTAGGGATTTGAAGAAAAGGAGGTGTTCTCTTCCATTGAGCATCGATACACATTCGCGACGTATTATGAACACATATTTTACACATGAGAGTTTAAATCTAGCTCTATATTTAGCCATAATGGTATGCAACCCCCGTGATGACACGAGGATGAACTTCTACGCCGTAACATCTCATTCATGCTTCCACTTCTCATCATCCCGACTAACAACAACCTCATGCACATGAGTCCTATTCTCGACAATCTGCCTCCCGTTCACAAGATCATTCTCATCCGCCCTCTTCCTAGCCTCGTCCTCATCTTTTGCAATGCCGGCCTTCACATGGCGAGCAACAAGCCTGCGTCTCGCGACATCGAAATCCACGTCCACGAACCAGCGCTCATCCATGAGCCCCGCGGCCTCGCTCCAGGGCTGCTTATCTAGAACCACGTAATTCCCCTCGAAGATGACGATGCGGTGTCCCGGGTGAATGGCAATGTCGTTTTCCTTCGGGTCCTTGACCGCGTGGTCGAAGGACGGAGCGAAAATCGTGCCAGACGACGCCGTGAGCGGCTCTCGCAGGGCTTTCACGAGCGCCAGGAACGACACCCCGTCGAAGGTGAACTCGGCCCCGCGACGGGCATGCGCCGTGGCCGGGTCTGGCAGCGCCGAGAGCTGTGCCCGGGTTAGGTGGTACCCATCCATGGGCACGAAGGCAGCGATCGGCACGGCTTCGCGCACCTCGGGGTGTAAGTTGGCATGCCGCGCGTTGAGGGCCTGTGTCACGGTTTGTGAGAGGGTCGTCTTTCCTGCTCGGTGTTAGTACGATTTGTGAAATGCGACTTGTAGAGATGCGGACAATGAAAATACCTGAGCCCGGGATACCGCCGATTGCTATCACTGTGTTGGCTGTTAGTGATAATTCTAGACGCTGGTTGACTATGAAGCTGAGGGCATCTCCTTTATGGAACTTTCGCTGTTATACTATCCTATGAGATGACACTCACTGAATCGGCGGTCCTCTGGTGTTTGCTGAAATCTATCCCAGGCTTTGTCAACCAGGCGGATGACTTGTTCATCCATGATTGACTATGCAATTTAGAGTAATGATAGACTATCTACAATGGAAGAGAAATGTATAATGATTATTATAGCTCCGACTCGAATGTCAAAAACCAAAATACTTTAAAACAAAGAACACGAGCGTAATGATCTGTCTACGGGAACAATGAGATACTCCGTGGTAGCGCGTCGACAGCTCCGGTTGACAAACGGAATGCCCCTCCACAACCCCACCACTCCTAGCCTAGACGCACGATGATGTACAGAAATTCTGCTCCGTTTTCCGCTCGCGTTCTCATCGCTATACCAATACTTAGAACAAACCACGAGACTTCATTTATCGGGACGTTAATTCAGAAATAACGGCGAAAATCTGAATAATCTCAAGTAATGCGCCTTGGTACGAAAAACCGCTAAGAGACGGCGAATTGACTGCCTAGGGAGGGAGAATAGTACCAGGTGTTGGAAATGAACGCAGACGACGATCTCGACGCCGGACTCCTAGGCATTGCACTCTCCGACTCAGACACCGAAGCAGGTGACGACGCGACAGCGACTAAGAAAGTTTCGAGAGAAGCGCGCACTGGACAATCAGAGGCCGAGTTTCAGGACGTGAAGCGGACGTATCATGTCAAGGTCGAGAACGGGGAAGTACGTATACATATCTATTTATCTTTTTTATGATATTCCCTCTTCATGATGCTGTAACTTGGTTGCTAAGAGGCTTATCTTATTTGGCCATAAACGATCCAGACCTCGAGTGCACGTGCAAAGTTGCCGGACAGAGGTGATACAGCGTCATACCATGCGGCGTGCAAGAGAATAAACGCTATTTTGTGGCTCACTTATTAACTCGTCGTGTACAGATATGGAAGTCGGTGCGACTGCCGCTTGGCCGGCAGATATCCAAACCCGAGGTACAAACCCTGCTCCACGCTGTTGAGGAGTTGTACTTCTTCCGACGGTTCTCCGAGGGCACCCGGTTTGCTAGATCTGTGATAGATGACGATGGTGGTGCGGGGAAGCTAGATGAAGATTCATTGAGGATTCTTCTGTATTATGAGAGGAAATGCAGTGACAAGATTGAAATAGTTGAATCTAGTCATCAAGAATAAAAAACACGAGACTCTCAATGACTTAAGTTAAATTTCATTTTTCAATTCGACATCATCACGAAATTTCTGAGAGGTTTAGTATTATTTTGTAGTGTACGGGTGTAAACCGTCTACATCTCTATCATTTCTAAATGCCGGCTCCAAACTGGGTCAGAGCGGAAGATCTAAACGTCTATGAAACAAATTTTGTTGGATATCCCGGAACGCCTTGCTTTTTATGTCGCCGCCGACCGATGTGCACCACCCGTTGAACTCCTGAAAAATGCCGCAATCGTCTATGGGGTTCGTTGTATAATGATCTCGTGAGTAGATGGGGTGGTGACTGAGTGGTGATGTACGCCGGCCATGAAAAAATCATTGCCCTGATCATGCCAACATCTTCCCGTGGCCACGCAGCTGCTCCCTCTCGCGCTCCTCGGCGAAGACGCGTCGGCTCATCTCGAGTACGCATTCAAAGCCCTCCTTGCCCTTCATCGCGTTTTCCTTGAAACGCGTGACAAGCGAGTCCTCGATGCTGTTCTTTATCCTCTGCCAGCCGCCGCACAGGGCTGTTATTCTCGCAGATTGTTCGAACGTTGTCTGAGTGGCGCTCAGCGGCCGGTAGGTGACGGTCTCTTGTACTCTGACTAGGTTCGCCCACGTGATATTCTGCGATACCATCGTGACCGTTTTCTCGGTCGGGTTAACGTAGGAGACTTCGAGAACTTGACTTGTGTCCGTGCAACCCATGATGGACTTGAGCCAATCGGGCACAGATTGTTTGCAGCTGATAAGACGTTCGGTCCGCAGGATGCCCGTTTCCGGATCAACCTCGCGCGATAATGTGTCAACGGCGGTAACATGGGTGGACTTGTCGTTCCATGGAGAGTACTTCTGCCAGTTGGCAGCCGATACTTCCTCCCAAGAGTAGTTGAATGAGCACGTGTTCGAGAAGACCTTCATCTTTTCGGAGTCGATCGATCGCGATGTAACCAGTCGACGTGTTTTTGTTTTGATATATCTAGGATGATATGATGATGTGCAGGATTGCTGCCGTCGAGTTGTACCAGAGCAAAATAGCTCTGGATCGGATATCGTTCGGATATCCGGGTCACGCGACGCTTGCCGAAGTGCAAGTTAGGGGTAAATGAATGTTGACCGACGATTGTGTCGTATATGCGGTCTAAAGGAAAGCAAATATAATTGCAATGCTTTCGCAGCTGTGGTGAAGTAGCGAAAGTGACAAAGTTTGTGGGATAGGCCGGAATGATAGGGAGGAGGATAAGTAGGGAGCTGGGATGCGTGCTTTTTTAATTGAACGGTCAAGAAATTTCATGCACAAGCCGCAAGGCGAACCGGCTTGTAACCATAGGTAGAGTTTCCTAGTACATTCTTGACGTGGCTCGAGCGCAATTTTAGCCACCCCGAAAGCCAGAGCCACTCAAACCCCCCCATTTCTAAGCACTGTAGTGGGCAAACTCAGAAGTTGCGGTCCCATAGACGCGGTCTATACCTATTTAGGTAAAGGTGCGGGTCTTATCAGATAATGCACCGGAAACGTTTTGACAGTTGCCTGTGCCTCATTGGTCAAATCTTAGTAGATGGGAACCCGAAGAGGCCCAAGCTTTGTCCGACCCGACGTGAGCCCGTCACAGTGCCTAGATATCCGCGGTCAGAACCGCGGTATCCCCACGGATCGATGACAGTATGGAGGGGACTCCGAGTGCGGAGACCCGGATCCTTGCCCCATCTGGGTCTGATCTAGGTTTTTGAGTGGCACACGACACTCACTGAACGATCTACAGGGTCCAGATCTTCTCCATTGAAACGCAATCGAGACCCGGTTATTCGCTCGATCCCTTTTATACCAGTACAATCGAAGACATAACATTGGCCAATTTCTATATGCTTCGACACTAGTTGTTTGCCCTTGGACAAAATTTTTCCACACGCTTTCCGTTCGAGGTATCGAACATCAAATTCGGTCAGCTAGCGATACATCCCTTTCCTTAATTTAGCTCAATGCAATCGGATGTCCAGCCGAGGAAGAATTATTTAGGGCTTTCGATCAAAAAACGTGAACATGTAACTATTAGAAACCCCTAGCAGCCGAGGCGGTGTAAATGAAAACTGGCTGTATTTTGAATGGTGGGACCCCCAAAATACTGACAGTTTTCATTTACACCACCTCAGCCATAGCATAAGCAGTCTTTCGCGAGACAAACCTTGCATAGAAAATGGAATGGCGTAAAGCAGGCAGGTAAACTGTACAAGAGTTGCATAAGTAGAGAAACTTGCTTATAGGCCATATCATGATAATATATCATGGGAGCAATTAAATAATAACATTGTTCATTTGATATACTACAGATATATGTACGCATACTTAGCTTTGTACGGTTACACGGACCCGAGGACCTGGGACTGCATCCGACACTTGCGGGCCTAGGCTCCAATACCAGGTATAGAATGATATGAGCGGGAGACTTGTACGATACCTCAGTTCCTTAGCTATCCGTATATTGTCTAAGAAGTCTGCTATAGTCCTATCGACAGTGCATGTATAGTTTTACTCATAGTAGATATGATGTCAACAACCACATTATTTCTATAACATCAATATCCCAACCAATTGCATCATAAATGCCTAGGGAAACGGAGGGAAACTTAAGCCGAGATAGCTAGCCCTGAAAAGTCACACCTTCGACCTATTCTACTAATCATGCTGTGGTTGCGGGTGACGGAATCTACGTTAGCGTATTCACAAGAGATTCATGTCAACATATACAACAGCTGGGAGTTGAAATTGTTGGCGATATAAAGTGCCTTGATTATTGTTGGCTACGGATGCGGAATGCCTGGTTTGGTACAAGGCACGGACCACGTGACCTCCAATAGAAATCATGCAGGCGTCCAAATCTAGTAACCTCGAAAACAAGTCCTCAATGAGGAGACTAGTAAAGCTACAGTTTATATTCTGATCACAGCATACCCCACAACCAGGTTATAAACTCGTCGGATCCTTTTATTCGCGACTTATGTATGAAATTAAATTGCATAATCGAGGCTAGAAAATTACTAAAAGATTTTGATGTTATCCATACTAGATGGGATTAAGCTATTGTTTACATGTATCCGAGTTGTGAGTCCTGAGTCGTTCGAAGCTAAACCCGGACTCCAAAGGCGTTATACTTTAACACAAAACCGTGACGTTCTACGCCAGATACTCAAGATGGAAGTTTCCTGAGATTCATAGTATAAGCTGTTTATCTAGGCTCGTGGAATCGCACCTCGTTATTAGCCCAACTACTACAGCTGCGCTAAGTAATCCATATAATTGCGTCAGTACATACGGATTCCAAATGAGACTAATTGTCATGTATTCTGTGTATAGACCGTATATAAATATACCTGCCCATCCCTTAACACGTTATCGAGCTTAAACACCTGGACAGCAAGTTACCAGTGAAGTGACTCACGTGGACTTACCTACCCCTGAGCCCTGGCCAAGGAGGTAATCTAAGTATTACGCATCCAAAACCAGTAAATATCAATAGATTCAATAGGGAACCACTTGATTAGATAGATCATAACGGAAGTAAGCAGGTATTGTAGAAAATCAACGAAGAATTCGATTAAATAAGTAAGTGTTAGGGGTCTAAGCAGGTGGTAGGAAACTAAGTTGCCTGGATCCTCCCCAGTTGTGACCCCTTTATTGTCTTCCCTTTTTCCTAAATATATGAAAATAAACCCTTGTTATTGGCTGAATCAGCACTTGACCACCCGCATTGCTTCACCAGCCAACCTCAATAATCACCAATAGAATTGCCTATTATAACGTCTGGTCTCCAACATATTCATTGACTATATAAACCTCCCAGATCTTTAAGGAGTACTTGTTATTAGCTAAGTCTCACAGAGCTATAGTTATCATAGTGGGATGCAAGTGCGCATTAAGTTATCCCAGCTATATTGTATTTTATGTATTTTATTGCTGGATATAGAAATTCAGAAGATCCAAGGTGTCAGGGGGTTGTGTCCGGAGTGAATAGATAGACCTGTCTACAGCCAGGGAGTAGTAGTTAGGGCTCAATAGTGTAGTCAATTGATTCCTGAACCTCCTAAATCCAAGGGGGGTTCAGTCACTTATATATACAATATTCACTAGTTCCACACCATAGGGTAGTTGGCAACTAGTTCCCTGACACAAGGGGATTGGAAAATGCGGTTTTTGGAAAGTGATAAATCGTAAGTGCTGTATTATCAAGTTCATTCATTCAGAGCGTTGCTTATTTGAAAAGAGAAGAGACCACACCGGCCACAGATGTGCTCCAAGATACTCAGAAGTTCTTAGGTGAGTAGCTCCCATAATTTGGAGACAAGTTTGGAGCGAATTGAATGCTATTGTACGCCACAATCGGCGACTAGTAGAATCGAAATTGCTGACGAAGGAAGATCTTATCAACAACAATCCCAATTCTACCTACCCCTCTTAAACGACTATCAGCTTATGTATACTCTGAGGTGAATAGAATAACAGATGTAGCCACAAACTAGAATTAAAAAAGAGGTTCTTACAAGCCGGCAACACAGTTGCAAGATTTCGCGGTCACGTTCAGTCGATTTCTCCAGGAGTCATTAGCATATCTCAGACTGTAGATTCACAATATGGCAATGTTGCATGCAAATGTTGCAGACTTGGTATGAAAGCCTCTGGAACTGAAGGTTTTAGGATCCGAAAACGGAGTCCTCCATACCACCCTCGTATCTTACAGCTGCAGCTCTGCGGGGTCGTTCAGCCCAACAACTTCAGGAGGCCAAGGAAGGCTGTGCAGGTACGGCTTTCACTTCCTCTTTCTTAAATATCTCAAACATCGATCCTCGAGCGAAATCACAACCATCTAATCCAATCATGCGACTCCTAGATACGACAACATTGAAGCTTAAAACGTTTGTCGGCGACGAGAAGCCCGAATATGCAATCCTGTCCCATACGTGGGGCGATGACGAAGTGCTGTTCGAGGATCTCCAAACCAAATCGATTAAACAATGGAAATATAAGGCAGGGGCAGGTAAACTTCTAAAGTCAGCCGAAATCTGTGCCAAGCACAAAATTGCCTATATCTGGATTGATACATGCTGTATGTGACCTCCAAGCCTTCAGGTCAGCAGATCTTAAAGAACACTAGGTATCGACAAAAGTAGCAGCTCTGAGCTTTCTGAGGCTATCAACTCCATGTTCAACTGGTACCTGAATTCGCTTATCTGCTATGCCTATTTATCGGATGTTCTTTCAGAAAAAGTAGAAGATCTACAAGATGCCATTGTGCCATTCGAGGAGAGCCGGTGGTTTACGAGGGGATGGACGGGTGAGTCAAAAACGAAACGGCCATGTTTTAAACCTGAATACCGCGCACCATTCTGGCCATAAACTAACCTTTTTCTCTAGTACGTTGTGTTCTGTTCTCCCCAGTATCCTACTGCGTACCCCGAAAGCGAACAAGTGTCACTAAACTACAAGCAGCTCCAGGAACTTATAGCTCCCCCCAAGGTGCAATTCTTCGATAAAGCATGGTCGTCCATGGGTGGACGCGCCGGATTAGTAGAAAATATACATCACATTACCGGCATCGATAAATACGTTCTTCGTTATATAGGCACGCTTTCCCTCACCAACTCAATGAGAACCTGTTCTGTCCACACTAAAATGGTGTGGGCCAGTCGTCGCACGACAACACGGGCGGAAGATAGAGCATACAGTCTTATGGGTTTGTTCAACGTCAACATGCCTCTCTTATACGGTGAAGGGAGAGTAAAGGCCTTCCAGCGGCTCCAGGATGAGATTATCAAAAGTACGAATGATCATTCTATTCTTCTGCATAGCGGCGAAATAAAATCTGGTCCCCTGGCTAGCTCTCCAGATAATTTCACGTCTTTGCACAAGTTTGTGAAAAGTGAGAAACGTTACGATCTCACGTTTCAGAAGACCAGATACGGTATCGATGTGACTTTGGGATTGGCCCCAGACAAATCCTGTGATTTGTTCTGGGGAATCATTGCAGCCTATTACGGCGACGACCCTTCACGACTGGATCGGCCGGCATTCAGGCTGGTTAGATCTAATAGTGGTATTTACCGACGTCAAGAACCGATCATCTATCGAGTACGACATGGTGATGAAGGTCAGATGGAAGTGGTTGATGAGACTGGTTCGTGAATGACTTCAGTTAGCCCACGAATTTTGACCATACACTGCTGACAAACCGTACCTCTTCTCCAGGCAAAAGGATAGAAGTCCTCCAGCATGATTCAGTACGACGCGAAGTTGTGCGGCTTGGTTCCCCTAACAATAGCACTGGGGTGGAAGGAGACCCCATCCGAATATTAGTACGGCCCATTGTCCACATATCTATTTTATCTCGGTACGAATATCATGCATTTTGTCCTCAAGCGCATGGGGCCGTCATTTATGCAACGTGTTTCTACAAGTTCGGTCTGGTCGCATATGTTCTACTACGGAATGTGGGGCCGGATCCAGGCTCTCCCAACTTCGCTATCCTCATTTTCACTTCCCAATATAGTGAGATATACCTACATCTTGTAGACATCCAGAGTTGGCCGGGAGAGAAGGGCACAGGGTTTGACATGCACGCGTTTGGCTCTGTGGATGCCCACTCATCGCTTTGCTCCGTGGCTGCCCAAATATCGACTCTTCCAATAGTCACTAAGAAATATATAAACCCCAGCGAGAACCGGGTCTACAATTTTATCCAAGGTCTAAAGGAGAAATATGACCAGAACGCCGGAACTTCAATTGTCATGTCTAATGGAGTGCGAGTCAACGCGTGGATAAGACAACAGAAGTTTTTTGAGGATATTGTATATCATCTTCATGTGGAGGTTGATCAAAAAAGTACCATCCCATTGAAGAACATGGGCAAGAAAAACAGCTCAGCAGGAAAGCCAGAGAAGAAAGGTCGTTCCGGTTGGTTCCATTAACAGGGTTAATCATATGGCCAAGTAATAGAGCATCCCGATTGAGCACTAACTGCAGCATAGATGTATCTAGCAGAGCTGTATTTCAATCTCTTCTATTGTTATGAGCAGGTTATGTGACATGGGCTTGGGCCAATTGGTGATGTTATTTACAAAAGGCTTACAATGGCCGTGTTGGCTGCGAAGGGATACAGCTGGAGGTTTTCTGCTTACGAAGATAACAGGAAACGGGACCCAACGTTAAGCTCTGGAAGATAGGGTTCTAGGGGAAGTGCAAAAATAGGTAGTCCGAAATGTATGTAGTCGATATGGAATCTTTTAATTAGCCGTAGCCCGCTTTGATGAAGTCGTTAAACCACCAAGTAGCCAGCAAGTGGCTTATGCAATGCGTGGCCTGTTTGAGTGTTTCACAAGGCAGAAAACCTCCGGTGTCCCTTGCCTGCCTGCCCCAAAGGTCGTGGCGTAGGCTTAGGTTTTTTCTATCTTTCTTATTTAAGCCTCGTCCCATAGTAGGTAAAGGTTGGAAGTTAATTAATTAGTGTTAGTACGGATGCTGTAGCATTGGAGGTGCATAACAAACTATGTTCTACAAGGTAGAAAAGTAGCTGACATAAATCCATCATGAGATGAAAGATCCAGACACTATTCCTCGTACGTCTAAAGTACATACCTTCACTACGTCCAGCCAAACCTCAGTCATCACGAGCACCGCCGAGGGTGAAATCTATCACGAAACCCACCGTCAATACCATGAGGATTCCCCAATCAACCGTTCTAAACGTAAACCTCCGCCATTCTACTCATCGTCTTCATCCTCGTCTTCATCAATCCCAATCCCGCCGTGGATTTCGCTCATATGCGCGTAACACGCGCGGGACTCTTCAAACGTCTGCAGACACACCCAGCAGAGATGGACGTTACACCCACCGCATTTCATGTGGTTGCAGCCATCGATCTTCTCTACCGTAGTCTTGCATTTTGGACAATCTTTTACGCTGGATCTGTTCTCGTGCTTGTAGGCCTCGAAAGCCTGGGAGGCCCGGTACTCACCGCAGCGTCGGCCGTCGTGATTGGCATGACACGATCGGCAGATACGTTGCAGGCACTTGAGGCACATGTGCCATGACGACGACGCCGAGGCGCTGGCCGGACGATAGATGTAGCCGCAGTCGGGCGTTGGACAGTAATGGAACTGGCTAGGTCGGCGGGCGATGTACATGCTGAACGAGGATTCTAGGAGCTGTTCAAACGTCGACGGGTCAACGTGGGCTTGGATCTCTCTGAGGGGAATGGCGTTCTTGCACTTGTCTTCCGCACCTGTGCAGGCGACGCTCATATCTGCCTGTGTTGTGCTATTTCTGCAAAGCCCCTTAAAGCAATCGGTGCAGTAAGTATGTCCGCACCCAAGCACGACCGGGCCGTCAGCCGGCGTAAAGCAGATATTGCAGCTTTCCTCTTCTGATCTGGCCTCTTTCACGGCGAAGGAGATGTTACTCATCTCGAGGAGTGCCAATATTTGGCCGTATTCTTCGTCGGAACCGGTGATTATCAGCTTCTTCGGATTTGATGTCACATTGAGGGACGCTACCTTGTCCCCTACCACAGCCTTTAACAGGCCTAACCCGATTTTACAAAGCCAGGAGAATCCGGCATTGTCGATATCAATAGTATGACGCCTTTCTACGTCTTTAGTGAGAGATCGAACTACGTCTTCTTGAACTGCCATTCGTTTCCATGAGTCTCCGAAGCACCGAACCTCGCGCTTTGATCTATTGGGCAAGAGTAGTACCCCGTGATGTTGTTGGATCTCTTTCAATACTTTGGAGGCTGGCCCATTACACGCAAGTTGGGGAACCCAGAACGGGTTGCCGTCTTTCCCCTCAACCACATCGCCAGCCACAATGTCTTCAATTGCATTAGCACATTTCGCAACCTCTTCGGAGCTGCAGCTATCAAGACGCAAGACTGTACAAGTGTCCCGGCATTTTACGTTCACTCGCGGTGCATCCAGTTCCTCTAAGCAGTCTTGTAGGCGCTGCTCAACGTGATGGTATACTTCTTTCGACACCTTGAACGTCGAGTTGTACAGGAGTTTGGCTGTAAGATTGACATCATAGGGCAATTTATAGGATCTCTTTTCAATCACTCGCGCGGCTTCCTGTGCATCACAATCCTGTTCGAAATGAGCAGACGCTATCCAATATCCGCCATTGTGTTCATACGGTTCTGTCATGAATTCGATGGGACCAACGCCATCAAGCAACTCCTTAATCGAGGTCACGGTATTTCTTTTCCACGCGGATCGGCGTTGCACGACAATATGTAGCGGTGAGTCGTAGTCAGCCGTAATAGAGACTTCCACCATTTCCGCGTTGCAGCGATAAGGTAGCCCCGATAGCATGACGGGATACAGTCCGTCGGTTGATCCTAGCAAAGGCTCGTCGCAATGAATGCGCGTGTCGAGAACTTTGTATTTACCGCTGTTGAACTTTCCGCTTACTCTCAGGGCAGTCGCGTATGAATTGAAGAAGAGGTAACACTCACTGCGGGGCGAGGACCATCTCAGCTTCAATTTGTTGCAGCGAGCTCGTCGAGTGGATGCCCATGGCGGAAGCCTTGGGGGTACTGGCACGGCTTTCAGGTTGCGATAAGGGGCATCTATCAGACTAGCGCTCAACGTCTTCGAGAATTCAAGATCCGGAGTACTGATATAGGCACTGCAAAGGGAAGTGGGAGATTGGGGCATGGCCTTAATTCGCAAACCATCAATCTCGATGTCATGACCAAGGTCTTCTAAAATGCTGATGACGTCGGCGGTGGTCGTGTTGGCAGCGAGACCGTCCAATCGGACTGATGAGTACTCGGAGGGGAGAGAGAGACTCGTGACACAAGCGCCATCTCCGTAGCAAACGAGGGCGCCACAGAAGACTCTAATGAACGTGTCGTTGTCATGTTGAGGAGGCGCCTGTGCCGAGGCCGACGAGTTTAATGATCCGTGCTGGTACGGACAGTTGGTGCCTTGTTTGCAGATGCCCTCTATGTAAAACTTGCACGGCACCTGGGACCGAGGATCTGGCCGTGGATGGCTGATAGAAGCAGGGGTAGAAGCGTGACTGAAGCGGCAGGCATCACCATTCCTACAACGTCCTTGTTGGAAGAAGATACACGGCGTTGAGGTGGCGGCCATCATTGGCCTCGACGCAGCATCCCAAGGAACAAGTCGTTTGATTGCTAGAAGGCAAAAATAGGCTTCATAAGACGTGTAATTAGGGGATGATTCAGGCTGCTTTGATCAATAATAGAAATAGATACTTACACAGATGCCTGCCTACCTTAGGTACTGTTGGCTGTGTTTGTGATATTAGAGGGAGTTCGGTCAGGTTTGTTGGTCGACAGGCAGGATGATCATGATGTGACAAGCTATCGAGATAAGATATCGAGATTATGAGCAGAGCGGTACCTAAACTGTACCCCGGGAATGCAGTGGGTCTAGGAACACATGCATTGAATAATAGACAGGTACCCGCTAAAGTGCGCCTGGTAGTACCTAGGTATCTACCGGTACAATATGTAGACTGGAGGTTAGCCTAGGCAGACAATTACCCTCCTTTCCTAGGGTTATCTATAGTCATGAGCTTTAGTTTCTGCTGGGAAACCTATGGTCCAAATAAGAACCGAAATTTTTCTATTTAGGACTATGCATAAAGCCCTTGTAGCCTTCCCACCCTCCCCCGGAGCGCTAAGGTAAGTACTTGAGAATGGTGCTAAATTAAACTAGATAAGCGTCTGCTCTGTTTGCCCCATCCAATAGCTACAGAAAGTTAAGTGCCCGGCTTAACTACATACGTTCTAGTTACTTTTAGTACTGTTGTGGCATAGTGCTGCCGTTCCGTTTCGTGACACTATTAGCACTTCGTAAGGCCAGCACTTTCCCTTGCTCACCCATTTTCTACTTTAGCTACAAGTCCCGTAATAAAGATGCTTTTACAAGAACAACCACGAACAAACAGCGGTCTCATATTGCCATATTATCTGATAAGACTGGCAGTTGGCAGGGATAGTGGTAGAGACAGGGCCGAAGGAATAACTAATACCGGAAAAGGGCGAAGAGATGTTGGAGCTTACATTGGCATCGAAGACCAGGTTGAAAATATGTCGACTAGATAGATTAAAAACGACTGTTCCATTGGCGGCTTGCTCGCCTAGGGGCTATAAACTACACCCTGAACTCGGGAGCATTGTAACCTGAAGGTTGCATCACAAAACCAATACTGATTAGGTTGAAGTGGACTCCGAAGATAAAGCTTTGATCTCTAAGGTATGGTCGACTGCAGTATTCAGAAGGGGTAACCCAGAAGAATAGTTCAAGTAATTAAAGAGTGATCATTAAAATGTCTGTAGTAGTTTCAAGCCTACATCCGGGTTTACTTCAAAATGGAATGGAAAGCACGTCTAAAAGTAATAATACAAACGAAGGTTGAGTTAAAACAGAATGTCCGGGTGCCATCTCGAAACGCGAGCGCTTTAATGCATGCGTTCTAAGTAATCAGACTATGATTTCCCATACCCAACAACCTCATCCGCGGTCTTTCGCCCCGTGGAAGATACCCCCTCGCCCACACGAGGAAAGGTGGCTATTCTAGAAAATTTGGCCATGTCCTCGCCTTGAAGCGTGATCGTTCCGCTTTCTAGCCTGTAGTATCTAGATCTATCTCCTTCCGAACCAGAGCATCTACAAGCTCGTCTCTTCGATTCATCGCACTCCGTCGATGGCGTTTAGCAGGGCGCTTATTGACGGCAATAGAGCGCCAAGATCTACGGAAGTGGATTTGCGGTGCCAGTTGTCGATATCTTCCATAAACGCCATCTATTTCTCGGGAAGGCTTCGAAATAGACTTCATTGTCAGTCAAGGAGGTAAAGGCTCAAGGCCAGAACTTTACTGCGCATACAGGCTTCAGAACGGTATAGAGTATATTCCCAAAAAGAAACGAGAATTCTTCATCGGGACCCGTAGCTCAGCGGTAGAGCATCTGATTCCAGCTCGCTAGAAACAGCATCCAGAAGGTCATCCGTTCAAATCGGGTCGGGTTCAATACCCTTTATTTTTTCTGCACATACCTAATATTGTTAGATCTATTTAAAGAGTAACGCGCGGATTTCGGCTGTAGCTCTGCCCATTGACTCTAACAGCCATGTCTTGTCGTACGAAGCGATCGGGATGCCGCAGTCCAAGGTCGTACTGGACCACGGCACCATTTATGATAACGTCACCGAGCACAACACAACAAATATTAACTAACTACACCGGTAAGCTTAATATTAGCTGCCGGGCCCCCAGCTAGGGAGACGTTCTATTATATACGCAACCAAGGCCAGTAAAAAGCTACTTAATTGAATGGGGAACTGCTTGATCAAATGGAACGCAAATCAATTAACTGAAAAAAATTCGAAAATTAACGAAAAGATAGAAGTATAGACTAACTAGGTGTGTTATTAATGGATGAGATTGCGACGGTGGGTATTCTGTCTCCGTGACAGTTGATGCAATTAATTGTATGCTTGGAGACCAGGACGGGCTAGTTGACATGGCCTGAGGCTATTTTCTCAAATCAATTCATTCATACATACGTATATTTCCTTTTTGCATAGTTTACTAGTATTATATTAGTTAAGAGCAGCAAGGAAAGTTATGAAATCCAACACATACTATCTATCCCTTTCAAAAATCCCAAGGTTTGACAGTTCACTTGCAGTATGAATGATAAAGCCAATATGAAATAGACCGCATGTACCTAACGTCAATAGTATCTAGCTTGACAACTATATTAGCAAGCGTAACAATGCACTCAAGGAGATTCATAGACTTTGATATCTGAGGAACTGTCACCCATTAGTTACATTAAGAATGCGAGAGCTTGGATCTCATTCCAATCAATCCTACAACCGGCCAGCGCTTTTCGGCCAGATGGCCAGTGTGAGCCTTTTGCTTATACTAGACATATATGCCTAAGAGATGCCTCATCCGTTGAGTCATCACCATGCATAAGCCCGTGGACATAAGCCTCACTAACGAGTCGCCACCGTCCCTCATCCGCATCCACGGCATTCAAAACAAAGGGTACTCTCGCACCCGACAAGATCCAGACCCTGTCACCCGGCATTACAGACTGGGATGCGATACCAAAGTAACCCGTAGTTGTTCTGAAGAGCCTTCGCCGAAAATACGCAACCCGGAAGCTTTCTTCAATATCCTTCCGATCCGATTCCAACTTCCGCTCTTCCGGTAAGCCCTCTTGCTCTTCTTCCACCCTGACCATGTCTTCGATCTCTCGTAGTGTCGGGATAACTTTGTCTTCACTATACCTCGAAGATAGGCTCTCTATTATCATCTCTGTGTCACGTAGGACCGCTTTAAGCTCAGCTGCCCATTGCATCTCGTCGTAGTCTTCCAGATTTCCAATTTCCTGCCTAATTTCCCGAACGCGCTGCATGACAAACGTGGGAAAGGCATGTTGCGCCGACATACTTGCCTGACTTCCACGAAAGTTGTCCTTGATCAGCGTTTTCCAAAAAGCAGTGCAAGGAGATATGCCGGTAGGGTAACGAATCTGGGGATATGCAAGTAGCAGGTTTAGCAATGAACCAAGCTCGAATTCGTTCATAATGGCGCCGTAGGTCGGCGCAACGTCTTCTACGACGTCAATTTGAAAGCCATAGACTGGCAAAGCCCGCATCTTGCAGTCTTCAGGGACCCCAAAGTTGGCATGTAAGTATACCGAGAACGGTGTAGGCCTCGAATGTTGGACCAGGGGATATACCTGTGGCCCCTGACTATAGTCGGGTACCCATGACGGCAGCTCAATTAATCTTTCGCTCGAAGTGCCTTCGATGAGACTGAGGACATCCAGATTCCTCGATTCATGTATTGCAGCAATAGTAGCTTCGATATAGACATCTGAGATATCTTTGTTGTAATCGGGCCATATGTCAATGTTGTCCACCCCATTGCTTCGTGTGAATCTCCACAGTCCTAAGACGGCGTATACCTTATCCCTGGGATCCGAGGCCTCGAAGAACCTGCTATAGTGCAAGAGCTGCCCCAGGCCTATAACCTCTGCGGTGCCTCTGTGTAGCGATCCGAATATCAACTGATTACTGAGGCGGTTATCAGGAAGTCTTATGGCATCCACGTCCAGACTGTACTGTGTTGCGTAGCCGACGTAGGCCTTTAGCAAGGTGTCCATACCAGTCTGGGCTAGGACTCGAGACGATTCTTGAATCATCGCCCATTTGATCTCACGTTCGCCACAGAAGACTGTCGTGGTCGCAGAGAAGAAGCTCTCCTGGACGACCCACATGCGAGTAAACCATTTACGCTCTAAGAACGCCGCGTAGTGAAGTAAATCCTGCAAGTGAACATCTTGGATCCCTATGTCCTTGCACAGTCTGTTTAGAGAGTCGAGGATTCGGAAACTGTCCATGTTGAAGGAGCGGAAGGTTCTCGGCGTTTTGGCTAAGGCAAGAGATACACTCGCTAGGCTTTTCAGGACTTTAATTGCCACCCCTGTGTGCTCGTCCTCTTTGCCGAGCCATATCAGCACACTCTCTGCTTTTTGGTAGATTTGGTCCATCACTGTGATATGATCAGTAACATGACGTTTTTTATGTCTGAAACGGAGATGTTTCAGTACTATTTAGATCTAGGACTGTAATTGCGAGCTTTCTGTCCGCCTGTCTCTACGCCATCTGGGAAACGATAAGAAAAAGATAGTGGAGCATGTAGAGAAATTGTAGCACGATTCTTTACATACCAACAACTTGGCCGCTCCTCTCCTCAGCATCCTCTTGGTTTATGCATATTGCATCGATCCACCAGAAAGATATCTGCCCTTCAGCATCAGAGCATTGGATACGACTAACCTGTTGAAGCGCATCGACAAGATTCTCAGTAACCTTAATGATGGAGCCATCTTCGTCGTTTTTCACGGAATGATCACGTTCACTGGACATCTGCACATGGTTGCCGGGCGAAGAGAGACTTCGATCAAGAGGATCACCCCATGTGTATGAGAGACATCTGTATGGCGGCGGTTGGGAAAGACTAACTTCCTGAAGCGAAACTCTCGTCGGCTCCTTGGGTTTTGATAGGATTTGCACGAGACGTATAGTTTTGGGAGTTGGTGCGAGCTGAGGATAGACGAACTCCTGTAAGATGCCGATAGCCATGATGCTGTTTCGATTGGTGTTTTCAAGGGAAGAAATATTTTGACGCTCAATATTTTACGAATGATAGTTTAGGATTACCGGTTTACAATCTCACACAGTATCTTGCAGCATACATATTATTCAGACATGATTACATTGAACCAGGACGACTTTATAGGATCCTTTACTTTTAGTGAAACCTCTATACAGCTCGCAGAATTCTTCTAGGGGCATATCTAGCAATTCTACAACTTAAACTAGATAATAAGGATAATTAGACCCGAGTACGTGGGAGAACTTCTGCTTCGTGGGGCGGAGGATTCACTGAAAGCCAAAACAGGAAGGCATCCACCGGTCCCGAAGAGGATGCCAGAGGCAGAGTTGTACTGCGTCTTAGCATGTGCGTTTCAGCGATTCAAGCATATTTACCCACACAAAACAATTGATCAACTCATGGGAGCGAACCTCCCTGCACGGCCACCATCATTCCGTCTGATAGCAGGTGGCGCATGAGAGTGATAGGCATGGGGTCCCTGAGGCTGGGGTAGAGATGGAGTGCTCCAGCGTGCATCGATTGAAACTACTGTGAAACAGAAGTTCTAAAATAAGATATCGAAGCAGTATGGAAGGCTATGTGCATATTATTAAAAAGATGGGACCAGCCCTACAGGGTTCTGTAGGATTGTGATAGATCGGAGTTAATTCCAGAAGGAAACATTGGTGAGATTTGTTATGCATATCAGACGTACAGTGACACTTCAAAGCCCTACGGGGTCACGTAGGATTAAAATAAAGATGAACTAACTTCAAATATTACAACTGTCAATGTAAATATATATACAATTCACGTTTGCTTATCGAAGTTTCCCAGCTACTTGGGCCATTTGTATGATGTAACTGTATTAATAATGGCGTACCACGGGTGGTTACGTCCTTTCATCTTCACGGTGCTGGGCACCTCATTAGCTGCAGCTCAGGGGGGAACAACAACGTCGTCTGACTCTTCGCAGCCTCCTCAACCGGCATGTAGTACAATAGTTAACGATCCCGACGGTAAAAGCACCAACAAGTCATCATAAAGGAGATATCGCTAACATTCGCATAGGTGCCTTCGTATTTGACGCCAGTCTCGTCTACGAATGCCTAACCAGTGTCCCATTCAATCCGGCTGTTGCCGCACGATTTCTAAAGTATTATAACGATACCTTAAGTTTTCAAAGTACTCTCTCTTATCTGAAGAGCCCACCATCGACATATCAACAGCCTAGCGTGGACCTTATAGGCGGCATCCAATCTCTACAGGATGCGGTGAACAGCGGCTCATTCGCGAATCAGTACGAGTTCGAAGCGGCTCTACAATTACTCGTGAATAATGCGCATGACGACCACTTATTCCTCAATGCCGGTATCCTATCGGCATTTTCTTTTGGAAGCCCATTCGACATCGTCTCACTCTCAGTCGATGGTGTGGAGACGCCCAAGGTATACATAGGGACGGACGTGTTCGATAGTAATGCCTTCACTTTTTTTGAGCCATCAGCCATCCAATCCATAAATGGCCAGAACGCCACAACGTATCTGGAGACTTTCGCTGCTGGAAATGTCGCTGGTTCGGTAGACCCTCATACGGACTGGAACCGACTCATGTTTAGTTTTGCTCAGGATATTCAGGGGTCTTTTAATGTCTTCAGCGGACTAACTCCTTTTTACCCTGGAGAGACGATTACGGTTGAGCTTGAGAACGGCACGACGATAACCGAAAGGAACCTAGGTATCTACTGGAGTCAAGGCCCTACAGGACCTTTGGAGACGGGAGGAGACTTCTACAACTTTTTCGTCCTGGGCTTTCTACCCGCATCCTTCGACCCTAGCTTGGAGTTTGCCGATCCCACGACTGCAGATGGATCGTCAACGACTGTGGCTACGCCGGAAGTGGTGACACCGTCGCCATCGCCATTATCCTGGAACTCCCCTGCATATCCCGCGATCCCAGATGTAGCTCAGCCAGACCTGGGGATCTTTGGCGGTGGCGTCATTTCGGGTGAGTATCTTGTGATCTTCGTTATAATAAGCGCTTGGGAAAATGTCACTTTGTTAACTCCTAGACAGGTTATTTCCTAAACTCCTCCTCCGTCTCAGTCTTGAGCATTCCCAGCTTTGACGTGTTCGGCGCTGCACTCAGCACAGCCCAAACCACCGTGAATGAGTTCATCAGACGGACTCAGGAAGCAGGCCTCGAAAAAGTCGTAATAGACCTACAGGGGAACAGGGGGGGCCAAGTTCTGCTAGCTGTCGACACCTTTAAGCGATTCTTCCCCGACATCGAGCCCTTCGGCGGATCGCGGCTGCGGGCTACTCACTCTACAAACGTCATGGGCGAAACAGTTACCGATTATTTCAACCAGCTACCCGCAACAGATCCCGACCAGTCGGTTTTGTCTACGGTAGAATGGGTTGCGACGACACGCGTCGACGCTGACACAAATTCTGACTTCACGTCGTGGAACCAGTTCTTTGGGCCTGTTTCCTCGAGCGACGATGTCTTCACAAAAACAGTAAGACACTTCTTGACTGGATATTACTTACAACGGTAGCTAATCCATGGTACGCGTAGCAACGATTCAACCTCTCTAGTGAGGTCGTCGCCGACAATTTAGCCGACGACGAAGGTGGCTTCAACATTACATTGGCGCCAACTCAGGGAACAGCACCCTGGGCACCCAATGACATAATCATCGTGAGTTTACAGTTCACGCTGAAACTAGACACATTTCTAACTCATCTCACCAGCTCACGGACGGCGACTGCAGTTCAGCCTGCGCGCTCTTCGTCGAGATGATGCACCACGAAGCCGGCGTCCGCACCGTAACAGTCGGCGGCAGACCGAGCACGGGGCCGATGCAAGCGGTGGGCGGGACCAGGGGCGCGCGGTCGCTCTCGACCGACATCCTGGACAACAACATCAACTTTGCGCGGGAGCTGCTCGTGGGCACGGGCGAGGCCGATTTCCTACCGAACCGCACCGAGGCGCTGGACGTCTTCGTCGTCGGCGCCGCCGTCAACCTCCGGGACCAGGTGCGCGCGGGGGAGACGACCCCGTTGCAGTTCGCGTACGAGGCCGCCGACTGCCGCATCTACTTCACGCCGGCGACGGTATTCAACTACACGGCGCTGTGGCAACGCGCGGCCGACGCCATCTGGACCGACCCGGGCCTCTGCGTCGCCGGGTCCACGGGCTACGCGACGAACGGCGCGACGACGAACAGTAGCTCGACGAAGGCCCCGCCCGTGTCCAACGCATTACCGTTCAACATGGCAGACCACGTCACCATCGACCCCGACAAGGTCAACTCCACGGCCGACGTCGGCGAGCTCTCGGGCGATCTCCTGGCGGACGGCAGCACGCGGGCGAGTATAAGATTCATGGAGTGTAGCCAGGTCGCCAGCCCGTGGTTCATGTGCGTGAACGTGCAGCGGTGCATCGGGGACACGGTCAAGCTGCCGACGGCGGTGCCGAGCTGCACCGCGCAGGGCTCGGGCGCGTCGTGTCTCGCGAGCTCGGGGCCCGGCAGCTGCATCATCGACTCCGCGGTCCCGGTCTTCTCCCCCGAGGCCCCGACCATCCCGCTCTTCCAGGGCGTCTGCGTACCGTTCCCGGCGCAGTGCAGTCGCGGCCGGGTCTCCGGCCTCTCACAGGCCGGTGCTGTTGCTGCTCCGACGACCCAGTTCGCCGTGCCGAATCGTGCGGTTGGACCGAGCCAGGGCTCGCCCATTGGTAGTCGGCCGGGTAGCCGCTTCCCTGCTCCTGTGGGCAGAGCAGGGGCCGCACCGGCACCTCGACAACCCGGAGGACGGTTTTGAGCCAGCTGATTGATTTTGCGAAATGGGTTCTATGGTTGGTACTAGTGTCAATACGTTCCTCTTTCTTAATAGAAGCCCTAGGTATGTCGTGAGAAGGTCTCCGGAAATACCTTTCGTGGTCTAGATTAGCTTACTCTGTACACAGAAAGAAGTTTGCTTAGCAGTAAGTAACTACTACCCCCATCTTCAACGAAAAGGGGTAGTTGAGGGCGGAAGGAGAGTTCACTAGACCATTGTCATAGAAAACCAAAACATAATACAGAATACCCATTCCATTTACCAGCAGGCATTAGAGAAAACAAGTTAAAGTACCGCCGTAGTGTTATTCATGCCATTGACTGTCCCCCAGGATATACGCGGGTGCCGACTCCCAAACTCCTCACTCCCTCAACTATTAATCATAAAGTTACACCTTCTCCATCCATCCCAGCCAACTTCTCTACCCAGCACAAATTCCCAATCTTTCACTACCAACCTCCCCACAGCAGCCTCATCAGTCGACTCATCCCAGAAAAGGCAACTCCCTCGGCCGACCCCAGACATCACAAGGCAAGAACCGCCACGCGCCCTCATGTCTCGGCGACAGCTTATCAGCAATGGCGTGGACGGCAGGGATAGACATCCTAGGCCACTCGCTCGCGGTGTTTCCTCCTACCCCGCCGAATGAGGTCATGCTCGCGTTATTCATACTCATCCGAGACAACGACGACGAGGACGTCGTGCGCGATAGCGCAGGCGCAAGCATTAGAGAGGCGTTCGTCACGTCCCGCAGCCGCACAATCATGGGCGGGACCACGAAGCGGTCCATGTTGGCCGAGGCGCGCGCGTCGGCCGCTAGGTAAACCTGCGTCAGCTTATTACCGCGGTCGTCGGCTTCCAGAAGCGCGCGGGCCCGGGCCAGACGCTCCTTCGCTTCCGTGTCGATGACTTCAATGTTCTTGGCCGCGAGATTAGTAGGGTCGTTGTGCTTGGTACCGTTGGCGGTGGATTTACTGTGGTGGTGTGGTCGTGCGGTGGAAGAGGACGGGAATAGAGACAGCGAGACGGTGGGCGGTGAGTGTGAGGAAGAAGAGGCGGAGGCAACGGACGCCGCAGCGGAGAAAGTAGAGGAAGAGGGCGATACGGGTGGAGAGGCAGATGGGGAACCGGATGAGGAAGACAACTTGTTAGAAGCTCCCGCCCGCGTGATCGCGACCATCGGCATGGGGAGCTGGGCGGGCATGTCGTTCTTCCCTCTGCTATTAGTAGCCGAAGGCGCGGCGGAGCAACGGAAGCACATCTCCCGCATCGAGACCAAGAGCCCGACTTGCCCCATGAGATGGGGTACGAGGGTATTAGCGAGGTTGTCGAGGAGGTCGCGCAGGGTCGTGGAGTCGTACACTTGAGGATCCTTGTGTGTGGCCGAGGCATATGCGTAGACACGATGTAGGAGGAAGGAAACCAGCTCTTCATCTCCTTCGTCATTTCCTCTCGGAGTCCTTTCCCTGTCCGAATGAGAAGATGATGCGCATGGACTACGACTACGGGGTACAGTCAACGTGCCCGCCGGTACGCCTAACGTGGCTTCGAACCCGGGGAGCATCGTGCCCTCTTTCAGGTCGTGATGATCCAGGAGCCATGTGCTCCAGCTCCGTGTCAGAAATGATAGGTCTGATATATCTTGGGCTTGTTGCACGTGTGGCGCCTGCAGGTATATCGCGTTCAGGCCACGCAGCATAGCATTGTGAATGTGTGCAATCTCATTGGCGATGTGGAGGGCCGGATGTGTGATCTGCAAAAAGTGTACGTTAGCCCTCCATTTTGTGACCTGTTCCTCAATGACGGAGGAGTAGTAAGACAAGAGATGGACGAATGAGTCTTTCCTCCTTGGCCAAAAAACCTAAACGCCGAAATCACGAGAATAGACGCACCTGTTGTGTCCGTGACGGTGTCTCGATCAGGGGCCAGGGTTGGTTGGCCCAAGGTTTCACCACAATAGGCTCGCTCTGAGTATTCTTTCCATCACGGCTTCGACTTGTACTTCCACTCCCGCTCGTCTGTCTCTGTCCACCAGAGGAGGCAGCGCGGGAAGAAGACGGCTCCACGGCGAGTAGTCCGCGGTCATCAGCTCTCAATGTCACAAGGGATGCCATCGATCGTCGTGTTGTAGGGCTGAGAGGGATAGAGATCGACAGGCACACTACCTATATAGTTGAGTATTAAGAACGGGAACGACCCGATCGGTGGTTGCCTCTTAAGGATCAAGTAGTGAGGAGATAACAGGGTATATGACCGGTCCCCGAACGGAGGCAGATCGGTTCCCCTACTCTATCTATAGGCAACAATGATAACGGCCAAGGACCCTGGAAGCACTCGGAAACGCGGATACCTACCTACCTACCTACCTACATGTCATGTCTGCATAGCAAAGGTTCACTCTCATGCACATACCCAAGACGATACTACCTACCTACCTCACCGTACACCATACAGTACAGTACATAAAACGATAATGCGAGCTATCGTCTCGAATAGGAAAACCACAGATACGAGAAGGTAGAAACGGGTCCTGAGCGAGCGCTAACGACCAATATAACGGACATGTTCCCACCGCAACATCTACTGTTCGATAGTGCGAGATGCAGTCAAGGACGTACTAGGCTCTGTCTCTGTCGGGAGCATTTGATCCGGGTCGAAACAAAAGACCTCCAGATTGAAAAGATATCGAAGTCGTAACCGAACCCCCAATTCTCATGCAGGAACACACGGTGCCGGGTTTCGATAGATAGACAGGGAATGCCGGGAAGAGTAGGCACGTAAGTTTTTCACTGACTGCGGTGAGCTGAAAGTATTTGCACCTGTCAAATGTTAAGCATGCGGTGTCACATCGCGAGGCTATATACAGAAGAGAAGGAGAGAGAGGGAGAGAGAGAAAACCCGGCTAGGTAATGTACATAGATAAGAAACAAAATAGAACATCCCCAATCTTCCATCAAGACAAACCTACCCTAGCTCAATTATGCTGCCATGTCGCTCACGTAAGGTTGCCTGTGGGGTATATATTACCACCGATACGGGAAGCCAAATCCACACCGAAATCCGCCTCATGTGCGTTCTTCGGCTTGGCTTTCTCTTTTTATCGTGTATACATACTGAGTAGGTATGGACCGGTTGAGAGGCAGCACCTCGCTAAGAAGTGGGAGCCGCAACTCAAAAGCCAGCTGTACAGTATTAATCTTAAATCCACCCCCGTTGCGGCTGAGCCGCCATGCCTATGCGGAAAAGGAGGTTTTTATTGCCACGCTACAATGTTCTCGACCCGACTGTCGCTGACAGCCAGCCAAACGGGTAACGGCTTCTAGGGATGAGTAATGGTTTGCAAGCAAGATATTGGGCTACCTCAAAGGCCAATATTACACTCGTGCAGGGTACACAATAACGGGCGGGTGTGGTCGGTTCAAAAATAATTGTTTAGATAACGTGAGATGAGCGCCGCGGCTAAGTACGTACTTGTCCTTTTTGCGCGATGATCTGTGTGATGCCGCATACCTATATGTATTATATTCCTCGGCTGTCCGCCGTAGTATTAGATAGGTAGGTAGTCTGATCATTGATTCACGGGTATCCCAAAAAGACAAACACCCATACCCCTGTAACAGTGTAAGCAATTCCCTGCATAACCCGTGCCGAAGCGCAACGCAACCCTGGAAGGCCACTATCGCGGAACTTCGTCTTCATCGACGCCTTTCGCACCGCTGTTGTCCAGCCCTTGCCAACCTGAGTTCCACCCATTCTGGGGATCCACAGCACGAATCGCTTCGCCGCTCTCAGCCATTCCTTTAATGTCGCTCCAATATTCCAATCTGCGGACTTCCTCGTCAGCGTGCTTGATAGCCTTTGCTAGATTCTCAGCCTTGGGTGCTATCGCTAATTTTCCTTTGCCCGCGCTGCTCGCCACCTCATCATGGAGCTGTGTAAGTCGTGCCAGGAGTGTTTTCCGTGAAGTCTGGAAGACGAACATGGACATAATCTCGTGCATATGATCATGCAGGTGCAGCAAGTCGTCCGTACAGTTGTTAATGTAGTTTTCGACCGCTTCGAACTTCTCCCTGTCAATCCGTAACTGTCTAAGCATAGCCATCAAGTCTTCAGTAGTCTTCACATCCGGGGGAGTTGAGGCGTTGTCCGCGTCCGTCCTTGATCTCTCTCGCGACCTCCGAGTGTCTCCCTGAGATCTCCTGGATCGTCTGTCCAAGCTGGGTCTTTCCATCTCGCTCCCAGTCGCAACAGGACTGGGCTCTCGTTGCTTGGCTGTTACCGTAAAATAAGCGGGATTCATGGATTGCTCGTCCATGGCCTGATATCCGCTGCTTATTTTTATCCGTCTTCTAATCCATGCTCTTCTGCGGACAAACGAGTTATACCATTTTGGCGAGTGCCATGAGAACTTCTTAGAGAACATGAACGAGTACTCCCAGCCGTCACTATCGGTTTGAATTTGCTCGTCATGATTTACACGCCACTCGGGCCAAGCCCATTGCCAGCTAGGATCAGGGACTTGGGCTGTGTTTATATCGGTCGGGCTAGGCTTATGGGCAAAGTTGGTCCAGGCCGGGGGGTCCAGATTCCCCAATGCTGCAGAAGAGAAGAGAGGGATGCCGCATAAGAAGCCACCGCGCTGGTTCTCATACAGAATGTCGATTTCGGTTTCGGGTTCTTTCGGCCGGGTTGGATGGCTTTCAGACTCTCGACTACCTATATCAGGTTGGCTAGACTGTTGTTGAGGGTGATTATTTTGAGTTCCGCCAGAGCTTCCTTCTGAAGTCGGAGAATCAACGTCGTCGTCATCGGGGTGTTCGTGTATTTGCGAGGTTCGAGATGGACCAGCCTCGAGCTCTCCACCGTTAGATAGCTCTCTGTTCTCGCTGGCGTGTTGGGTCAGCGGTGCTTGGGACTCGGAGCGAGCGAGTGGCTGATTAGAAGCGGACTGGTTTGTGATATGGCTCGACTCGCTCGATTCGCTCGATTCATTAGTGGGCGAGTCCGAGGGCTTGGTGTGGCGCGAATTCATCGAGTTATCGTGGTCGACAAGATCGATCTCATGGTCGATGTCTTTATCGGTGAGCGGAGGCACGCGACGGGAACTGCGCACATGGGGTTTATGATGGGGCATGGCTGGCACTCGTCGCGTTTCAGCATAGTAGCAAGAGGTCGTGACGCAGATGCACGACACCTCGCGTAGGGCCCCGAGGCACCGTCGACGGGCCGAGCAGGAGAAGCAGCAGAAGCCAATGCGTATCAACTAAAAGGAATTAAGTATTATTACTATAGTAGCTAAGGACTGATTATGACGATTCAGTGATATATGTACTGCTCCGGCCACCATTGACACAAGAGAGCGAGGAAGGCGAGAAATACAAGTAAATAATTAATTAATAGGTGGGAGGTCAAAAGGGGGCAGTTGTCAAGGCAGCCGGGCTGCCTGACCTTGGAGTTCTTGCATCGGACTAAGATTGGCAAAACAGAGGCTAGTTAGACATTTCAGGCGGAAGCTAGTAGCGTGAATGATGACGATGGCGGCTGCGATGGGGCAAGTTCTTAGTGTAGCTTGCTGCTTCTACCACTGCTGCTGCTGCCGCCCCGGCCCCTGTACGGTATGTAAGCCTGCTATACGTATAGTATATCAATACAGGTCTTATTCCATCATTTGGAAAGGTGTCAATATGATATGAACTACCTTGGGTAAAGAAAGCGTCTTGGGATTAAGTATAGTCATAGTTATAACAATAGCAACATTGAAGGAATAACAAGTGTACTGTACTTGTCTAATCTTGGACAATCTAGGCAAGGGATAAGTAGATGTCACGATATGTAGCCGGTGTACACTTATAGGCAAAGAATTGTATAAAAAGAAATATAAAAAAACAGATATTGGTGTGAGATATCAAAACCCTATAATGATGTAGCATCTCACGTAAATTTCGAGTCACATCCACGCCTCCATTACATTGAATAAAAAGGGAAGCTTGAAAGCATATATAGGCCAACTCTTTGAGTAGGTAGGTAAGGAAAAGACCTGGATGTACTTGGTATGTGACATCAATTCAAGCCGCCGAACAAGTTCCCTGATGTATGCGCTAAATAGAGACCATTACAGTGGACACTGACCAGGGTACAGCATAGCTCCCCGCATTTTCATCGCACGTTACGTCATGTCACTCCCAAGTCCATAACGGGCTCAAACCATCGGTTGCGACGCCTGATTCTGGCCTGGAATGGAAGAACTCTCCAAGCAGTACAGTACTTTGGTATACCAGGTAAAGGAGCTTTTGAGGAGAAGCAAAGAACGCAGAGTCAGGCCACACGACACTTAAATAAAACCCCTCCTCCTGTCCATTTCTCCTCCTACCCAATCCAAATCCAACCTAACACACCACTCACACACATACACATTACAACCTACCTCGAATTAGGTCCCTCTACTTCTTTCTTGTACAATCACCCACATAATCTAATCAAGATACCCAAACACCCACCACAATGTCTCGAACTCGCATGCCCCTTCTTCTCGGTGGAACCGCCGCCGCTGGTATTGGATACTACCTCTACACCGCGGGCGGTGATGGCAAGGTCGCCCAGAAGCAAGCCGAAGGTACGAAAGCCCGCGAATAAGACTTGACTTGACTTAAATTCAATCCCGGGGGCCAAACCTCTCAAAGCTAACATGATCGCCATAGCCGACGCGCACAAACTATCGTCAAAGGTGAAGGGCGAGCTACCAGGTCGCGGCAAGGAGGCCGAGAAGGACGTCCAGTTATTCGGCAAACAGGCCGGCGCAAAGGTCGACAGCGCAGTACGTTCAAATTCCCAACCCTCATCCCTCAACCGATCTCACAAAACTAACATCTCCCTCTCAAAAACCAGTTAAGCAAGACAGAAGCAGAGTTGTCCAAGGCCAAGGCCGAGGCCGAGGCATACACCAAAAACGCCAAGAATGCCACCATGAACAAGATCGACGAGTTCGACAAGAAGGTCGAGACCGAGGCTTCCAAGGCCAAGAGCGGCATCTCCAGTTGGTTCGGTGGCAAATAAACTAAACATAAATATAAAACATAACACACCGGGGAGATTGGGTGTTTGGGGAAGAGAAATCCTTTCCGGCGTTATCACATTTCCCACCCAAATACTGTGTATATCTGCTTTTCGTCATCAGGGATTCTATCATTGTTGGCATATCTCTTGCAAGGGCAAGGGTCGTTATGTTACGATGTATGCTCAATAATGTCTGTATTGAATTTATTATTCAACCCATACCGGATTCTTATTGATTTGCAAACTCGGTGCAACATATGTGGCGGTACCCAAGCTTAGTTCGGTCGGGGAACTGCTCCTCGTCAACTATTCAAAAAGACTTGAGTCTATAGAGTAACCCCTCATATGACAACGTAGAACAACCAAGGCGTATGCATCTCACCCCTCACCAACTCCTCTACGATTAGATATTTCAAGCATTTTGGATTTGCATTGGTTATTGTCATGTATTGGCACATTTGTGTCTCCCATAGACTTCGTTTAGAGAAAATAAAGCAGGGTATTGCCATCCAGTTTTGTCTCCCTCAACTCCATAACTCCAACAGCAACCCCAAATTTTACAGTCTTAGAGCCTCTCTATTAAGGCTGATCTGCATAGCTGACAATTTCCTTTACGAGAAGTGTATACCTTCGGCATTGAACGCTGCGAGCAGTCTCAAGAAGTCGTTCTCGTGCAGCTTGGCGCTCCGGCTCTCAACGAGCTCGGTTTCTTCAAGGACCTTGCGGACCTTCTCCTTCACCAAAACGGCAACACGCGTCTTTTTGAGCGATGCTCTCTTACTCGTAGGTGTGCCCTCATCCGGATTCTTGGCCGCACCAAAGAAGGAGGGCAAATCGTCGTCTCCGTCAACGTCCATTACAGCATCCTTCTCGTCCTCATCAACCTCCATTTCTTCGTCTTCTCCAGCATCGTCTACTAGGCCATCGTCGATGGGTATATCATTCGTTGCACAGTACAGACGATAGTTTGTTTCCAACACTACCAAGGATTAGCACCTGTTCATTCATGCAAATTTGTTGCAGTTTCCAAGGTGAATAGACATTCATAACTCATAAATGTAGTCTTAACACAACAACTTCGCCTAGAAGTCCCAATAGGAAAAGAAAATGCTTCCTGAATAAACTCACTCTTCAAGACTTCTTTGTTTCCTAAGAACAAGGAACGTAGGACTTTATTACGACGATTAAAGCAAATTCTAAGCAGACCCTATACTATCGTTAGCTTCGAGGAGAAGAGGGAGACAGGCTCTCAATCTCACGTCGAACTTGACTCATGTTAGTATATGATGCCATTTAAGACAGGGGATATCACTGAGATAGATATCTCCATTCGCAACCACATACCTCTTCAAAACTTATGTTGGGCCGCTCGGATCCCATTTTGGGCTCGATTCTAACAACACTCGAGTCTACCTGGGGAGGAGGACGGACTACAAATGGTTAGTGTCAGTCAAAGTCCTCGGCAAATCTCTTGGTGCTGTGTTGGTTTTGAATGGACCCGATAAGGGGTTCTCCGACTCGCAGGCAGCTAGCGAAAATGAGGATCGTGTGGATTTGAACTTACAATTTGCTCTGCCGACTTTCTATATTTCGAAAATTGTTAACGAATATTTCTCGTGCAGAAATGAATATCCGTCTGGGCAGAGAGTAACCTGAAAGATGGCAAGATAGATGCGAAAGCGGGGGGACACTAACTAAAACATGGGAAATTTTAGCCTGGTTAAAATCGTCAGTACACAATTTCGACGACTTGAGAGAAAATGAGGAAGTCATACCCAGAATTGTGCGTTAACGGAGAGCCTGCACTACTCTACAAGTCAGCAGGTATGACCCACGAGCGAGAGAAGTGTGAACTTCTAGTAGGAAGATTAGGCAAGCAAAATGCTGTCCTGAAAATTCGCCACGAGGAAAGCTACTCACGTAGAGGGAATCTCCAGGCCGTGCAGTTCTGCTGTTCATTAGCAAAGAAAATGTCAACTGTCCAGGTCGTAGGTTGAAACTGACAAACGCATTGCGAATTCCCTCTCTGATAACGCACAATTCAGTTAGCTCTAAGAGACTTACTGCTTAGGGGGAAAATACTTACGAAACATCAAGATACACGTGCGGGGCGGTTCTGCATAGTCAATAGTCAGTAGATGTGTGGTAGACTACAGGCGCCCGTAGCGAGCGAGTATTGTTGTTTCGATTTTCTGACACAGTTTATATAGCCAAGCCGTAAGAAGACGCCACTCACTTGGTAATCTTAAAAGTTTGAAGACAAGGGGACTCGAAATTTGGTACGGGGTATTGGAGATGCAAACCTGTAATAGTTAGTCGAACAAAACTCTCCTACGTTTGTTATATGACCTACATCAAAATCGGGGAGAGGCTCTTGCTTAATCACGTCCCCCACTGTTCAACCCCATGGATTAGCAATAGCCTTAAATAATAGGAAGTGCAGGACACAAGCGCAAAACATGAGTACTTACATACGACCTCCAAGCGTTTGTGTTCTGGTTTTCCCTGGACACGCTTGGTGACCTCGGCAGCCACTGAAGTTCCAGTAGTCAATACCAGAAAGAAGAACGCGAATAGAAGGATCTGCGTACTTCTGGGATCCATTTCCACCGCGATGACCTTTTTTGCTTGATTTAAAATCTGCACAGTTAAGTTGCCTGTGCCAGGTCCGACCTAGAAGCGCTGTTAGACAATGGATAGGTGGTACATAGACGAGGGGAAATAGGTGAGTATCTCACCTCCAGTACTACATCCGTCGGTTTCAAATATGCTTTCTCGACGACTATTCAGAATAAGGAGTCAGATTTACAGGAGTAAACATGAAGGACTCCAAAATACATACTGGCTTGAGCTATACCAGGGTTCCGTAATATGTGTTGGCCTAGGTCTTTTCTATAAGTAAAACCTAGTCAGCTCATGTTCTTTTTATTCCAAACAAATTTGCAATATAGAATAGCCTTAGGACCACTGACGTAAACTTAAATACATTGTTGGCGGCTGCGTTGTTCTTAGATGGGCGTTCATACGGCCCCGAGCTGGCGTTTCCACGCTTCGATGTCTTGGCTTTCCCCATATTAGGCAAACTGAAACGTTAGACTTTTTGGGTGATGCTTCTAAGCTGGCCGCTGCAGTGCGTATGGTGTTTTGTGAAACCCCGTCTCTCGATGAGCAAGTAGCAAAAAAGCCGGTTGTGTATGAAAGTACGAAGGGTATCGCATGCATGTGAGTCCGAGGGGCAATCAAAACTGCATCTTTTTTGATGGATGAGCTTCGAAGTGGGCTGCGTCGTCTCCACCTTTTTACTTTATCTTATCGGAATGCTAGTTAGCTATCTCGTAGCTCGTATTTAGCTAGTACACTGTAGCTAGGAAAGAGCACTCCACACGGTCTCTCTGTAGCTATTTGCAAAGAAGAACACTGTGCCGAGACCTCGATGGCTCATCATCAATACAACAACTATTCAGACACCCCATGTCGGCTAGCTATGAGCCGCGTTTCTTACGTTTCTTACGTACTATGTTATAGGTTTTCCCAACAAGATCAAATTGCACTGCCATATACTTAGGTAAATGCAGCCTACTTCCTCGGCAAATTGATTCCTCCCGCACTAAGCCTCGCATCTTCGCCCATATAGCACCTCCAACAACTTCGGCGACTGCTGCGATACGACCCCATACGCCCCGCGACGTCAGTCACCATGACGGGCCGACGCGACTTCCTGTCACAGCCCGCGCCCGAGAACTATGTCGCAGGACTGGGGCGTGGCGCTACCGGCTTCACAACACGTTCAGATCTAGGTCCAGCGCGTGAAGGGCCCTCCGAAGACCAGATCAAAGAGGCCCTCGCGAAGCGCGCAGCCCAGCTCGGCTTTAGCGATGCAGTCGCTGGCAAGAAGAAGGACCCGGAGGAGGACGATAACGATGAGCGCTTCCAAGATCCCGATAACGAAGTCGGCCTCTTTGCCGGTGGCATATACGATAAGGACGATGACGAGGCTGATCGGATATATCGCGAAATAGACGAGAAGATGGACAAGCGTCGGAAAAAGAGAAGGTTAGTACTACCCGCCCCCTTCACACCCCCGTTTGCCCCCCCGGCTAGTTCATAGTTCATCTCGAAAGTTGTTGAGCAGATTACCGACGATTATCATCGATTAGGGAAGCCCGCGAGCAAGCAGAACGGGAGGAGTACGAACTCAAGAACCCCAAGATCTCCCAGCAATTCGCCGACCTGAAACGAGGCCTCGAGAGTATCACCGAGGACGAATGGGCTGCGTTGCCCGAGGTTGGAGATCTTACCGGCAGAAATAAACGCGCTAGGCAGGCGAGACATCAACGTTTCTATGCAGTGCCCGATAGCGTCATAGCTGCAGCGAGCGGCGCAGGTGAATTAGGGACAACCATAGCCGACGATGGCACCGCATCTGCCAGCGCGTCGAAGAGCGGCACGGATGGAACAGTAACAGACTTCGCCAAGATTGGACAAGCGAGAGACAAAGTTCTCCAAGTGAGACTTGACCAGGCCTCTCAGAACGGAACCAGCACAACATCGGGGAGTGCGACGAGCGTAGACCCCAGGGGTTACCTAACAAGCCTTGCGAAATCACAACTCCCAGAAAGCGCGGCCCAAATCGGCGATATTAATCGAGTAAGAGAACTACTTGGGTCAGTTATCAAGACAAATCCGGACAATGGCCCTGGCTGGGTTGCAGCCGCACGTGTTGAAGAGCTTGCGGGCAAAATAGTAGCGGCGCGCAATCTGATAGCTCGTGGTTGTGACCACTGCCCTAACAGCGAGGACGTGTGGCTTGAAAATATCCGACTAAATGACCAGCGTAACGCTAGGATCATTGCTGCAAATGCTATCAAGAAGAATAACCGTTCGATAGTATTGTGGGTCGAGGCGATGAAGTTAGAAGACGATGCGCGATCCAAGAAGAAAGTAATACGGCATGCCCTGGACCATGTCCCCGAATCTGAGGCGTTATGGAAGGAAGCTGTCAACCTCGAAGAGGACCCTGAAGATGCGAAGTTGCTCCTCGCGAAGGCCACAGAACTTATCCCATCATCAGTCGATCTATGGATGGCCCTAGCTCGTCTCGAATCCCCTGAGAACGCGCAGAAGGTTCTCAACCGAGCTCGTAAACATATCCCGACGTCTCACGAGATTTGGATTGCCGCTGCAAGATTACAAGAGCAACTGGGACAAGGAGAGAAGGTCAACGTCATGAAGCGTGCGGCGCAGGTACTAGTAAAGGAATCAGCTATGCCCAAGCGGGAAGAGTGGATAACAGAGGCTGAGAAGTGCGAGGAAGAGGGTGCCATAATTACCTGCGGCGGAATCGTACGGGAGACTCTGGGTTACGGTCTGGATGAGGACGATGATCGTAAAGAGACCTGGTTAGAAGACGCACGGGGGAGTATCAACAGGGGAATGTACGAAACGGCTCGGGCTATCTACGCATACGCCTTGCGTGTCTTCCCCACCAGCAAAACAATATGGCTGGCAGCCGCAGACCTCGAGAGGAACTACGGCAAGAGAGAAGATCTTTGGCAAGTGCTTGAAAAGGCAGTCAACGCTGTTCCTCACAGCGAGGTCCTATGGATGATGCTCGCTAAGGAGAAGTGGCAAGCCGGAGAGATCGATAATGCACGCCGCGTCCTTGCCAGAGCGTTCCAGCAGAATCCAAATAACGAGGACATCTGGCTCGCAGCCGTCAAGCTCGAAGCGGAGAATGCTCAGACAGAGCAGGCCCGTGGATTGCTGAAGCAGGCTCGACAGGAAGCTCCCACGGATCGCGTGTGGATGAAGAGCGTGGCCTTCGAGAGGCAGCTCAACAATCTCGACGAGGCGCTCGATCTCGTCCAACAGGCTCTGAACCTCTTCCCCGCCTACCCCAAGCTCTGGATGATGAAAGGCCAGCTCTACGAAGACCTAGGCAAGAAGCCCCAGGCCCGCGAGGCCTACGCGACAGGCGTGAAAGCCGTGCCGAGTTCCGTGCCCCTCTGGCTGCTCTACACCCGTCTCGAGGAGTCGATGGGTCTCCTCCCCAAGGCGCGCTCGGTGCTCGACCGCGCGCGTCTCGCAGTGCCCAAGTCCCCCGAGCTGTGGTGCGAGGCCGTGCGCCTGGAGCTGCGCGCCGGCGACACGAAGCAGGCAGAGTCGCTCATGGAGCGGGCGCGTCGCGACGTGCCCAAGAACAAGCAGGGTTTACTCTGGGCGGAGAAGATCTGGCACCTGACGGAGCCCAAGCAGCGGAAATCCCGCGCCGTCGACGCCGTGAAAGAGGCCGAGAACGACCCCGTCCTCCTCGTGGCCGTGGCCCGCATCTTCTGGGGCGAGCGCCGCCTCGACAAGGCGCAGAACTGGTTCGAGCGCGCCCTCGTGCGCGACTCGGACCTCGGCGACAGCTGGGCCTGGTACTACAAGTTCCTCGTCGAGCACGGCACCCCCGAGAAGAGGGACGAGGTCATCAAGAAGTGCGTCGGCGTCGAGCCCAGACACGGCGAGGTCTGGCAGCGCATCGCAAAGGACCCCAAGAATGCCCGGACGAGCGTCGAGGAGATACTCAAGATCGTCGCTGCTGAGGTGCATTGAGGTGTGGATATGTATAGGCATTCTGCATGTCTATCTATCTATCTGTCTGTCGGACTTAGACACCTACCTTTATCCTTGTCTACATGTGCGTTGGCAGAATACGATGGGAACGGAGTTTTAACGGCTTTAAAACATTGTACCTACTTGTCCTGTGCTATACCTGTATCCTGTTTTGATGATTATGATGATCCCAAGAATCAACCTAGCTCAGCCGGGGAAGAGAAAGAGAATGGAATAAACCGAGGGCCAGACACCAAACAAAGTATGAGAGTAAACATCATCCAACCGGTGTTGATCGAGGTGTTTTTTGTTTGCGACCAAATGATTACTTCGTCTTTGAACGGAGGTAAAATAATAATATCGGTATCCTCTTTATCAACTCCACGAGATTAATGTGCTACCTATGCTATCTACGTGAAATTCGGCCCAAGTGCCAACTACACCATAGATACTGCCTACCTACCTAAGTACCTTAATATAAGCGATATATCACGACGCGGGGCACAGCTTGTATATTCGTAGACAATTAGCAAACTGCAACGTAGATTCCTCACCCACTTCACCTTATTTCTATTGGAATAAGGTATCACCAAACTCGGCAAACAGGCGTCCACCCAGACGTCTTCGTGAAGCACACAACAGGAATGTAAATACGAAACAGATGAGATGACCAAGAATCTACAATCAAAAGCATGTTTGAAATTAAGCCGCTAGTAATTCATCATCAGAAGAAATAATGCATATATACAAGGCATGATTATGATTCATCTTATACTCTTCCGTTCTGCTATTCTAATCTCTCATCCACATTAACTGCTCTACTCATTACAACCGACCAAAGCACGCCCAGGGGGGCGGAGACCGTTCTCGTCGTCATCATACCCTCCATCCAAAAACTGCAATTCAGTGCGTCCGTCCGTCAGTCCATTAAGCAAACCCGTACAGCGACAAGAAGTTGCAAAGAAAAAAACATTAAAATTTCTCTTTTCCCCGAATGTGTCCCGTTCTGCGTGTATGTATGCGTGTGTTGAATCTTATATGTAGTAGTCTTTTTCTCATAAAGGCGTATTGTTTCATTACAAATACAGAACTTGCGCAGAGAAACCTCGAGAAGCTTTCCGTCTTTGGGTATCTGATTGGTTTCATTCATGGGTAATGTAAGTCGCCCGACACTTCCCCCTTTTCTAAATGACGAAATCCCCACACTCACAACCCTCGGAAAGAGACAACGCAAAAGTAAGCAAAAATTTTCTTCCTTCACCCTTAGACCGCAATCCTCAACGAGAAAGGCGAAATGGGGGTAAAACCGAGAAGACGGAAAAACAAAAGTACCAGGAAGAAAAGCAAACAAGAAGTGACGCGCAGGTCGCTTCATCGCAGGGTCCATTGCTTCATTTTCGTCCATCTTATGCGGTCGCAGTGAAGCTCGCATATTGTAAAAACGCCGTGGCTATGTACGTCTCTTGAGTCATTAAAACCATTCTTTTTTTCCCAGGACAAATATAGCAGAATGAAAAGCAAATAAACAAGCAAGCTCGACAACAAGTGCACGGTACGTGAGCGGATGCTCAGCGACTTGATGAGCGGCTGAGGGAAAAGAGTCGAATCCAACGCCAGAAGCTCCGAAGATGCAATATCGTGGTCGCTAATATACAGAATCATGTCAAAGGCACAAAGGAAAATAGGGAGGGCTAGGCTGCCCCAGCTGTAGATTCATCAGAGATTGATATCTCGGGTTTGTTGGGTCGCACGGTCGGGTTATTTGCGGCATTGGGCTTGACAAGAGTCTTGCCAGAGATCGAGACCTTTCGGACCTTCTGACTAAGAGGTAGGGTATACTGGAGTACACCTTTGATGACCAAGGTGAATTCGTCCGCCATGATGCGTTCCCATCGCTCTGTACCGCTCTCCGTGGTATTGCCCGGGTGGGCAAGTCGGAGCTCGCCAGACGAGGTTGTGGACCCACGCTGGAAAAACGAACCTTCGTAAGTCAGAGGACTGTCAAACGTGTGGACATTCCCCAGCCGCATATTGGGGGAGGAGGCATCGTCGCCAGGGTCATCAACATCAGGCTGGTCATCCTTCGGGTCGTCGAGTATTATAAAATCGTCTCCATGAGGATGACGCCACCATTCCGAGTCATTACCAGCATGTCGCGATTTGGCAAACACCTCAATATCCGCGGAATCGATCATCACTACAACAACGTTCGGGTTGTGTGCTTGAACGGTGAGATCGAACATGAGCTCCTGCTCACTGGCAAGAACGTTGCCAATTTTCAATAGTGCGACGTTAGTAAGCGGTTGGGAGGTCGCAAACATGAAACCAATGCCGCCAGTGATGACGAGCAACAGCATGACGGTAAGAACGAGACAGCTAGCGAAACGGTTGAGAAACGAGGGGTTCCGGTGGTACGTCTGAGACTCGAGGTTCCGTAATGGCATGTTCCGTCTGTTGCGGTTGGGCCGGACGGTACGTACCGTACCACTCTGTACCAGAGGGGTTCGTTCATCGTCCGCGCCAGGCGTCGAATCGTCCATATCGTAACCATTGGATAAAGCGATTTGTCGTTTGCTGCTCAGTAGCCAGCCACGGTTGGAATTAAATCGAGGACTAGGCGGGTTGGATGGCTGTCTAGGACTGCTGCTAGAGAATTTAGACCGAGCTGCATTTGGGAATGGAGATTCGTTATCAAAAAGCGAGAGATGATTGTTGCCGTTATTCCTACCCCAACGGCCATGGTGATGGTGGTGATGCGTTGTGCCTCTCGCTGAGCTGACATTGCTCCGACCTGTGCCTCGTCCATCGTCGTCACCTTGGAGACTCTCATTTCCATTACCAACGTAAGTGTTAACGAACTTCATGTTCTTCTTCACATGATTATGAGAACCACTGTCGAGGACGGCATGTATGGATCGCATTCCGTTACGATCTACCTGGCTAGCCATAGATGCCGCACTTGGCGTACGCGAGTGGTAGCGACGAGGGCGTTCAGCATCTGGCGGGTTTGAGTCATAAACAAATGTTTCGTCGGAGTCGGAAGAGTTAGCCTCTTCAACCGCACTAGCCACCTTGGCCTCAAAGATATCTGCTTTTGAGGACGCTGGGCGAGGGCCTCGAGTTAGCAAACTGGTCACATGGGAGGTTATACTGGGCGTTCGTATCGCTGCTGGTCGCTTGACCCGCTGCCCAAGACTGAACGTTGCTTCTTCACCCCACGATCCTTGACCGCGGAGTTTCGGTGGCGAACGGCAAGACGTCGAGGAGATCGATCTTGCCGAACAGCTATGTCGAAGCTTTAGTGTCGGAACTATATGCGGTGGCTCACCATTACCGGAAGCAACAGAAGCGGGTTTCCTGCTGTGCCTCTTCTTTTCCTTCTTGGGTTTAATTGTCTCATTGCTTGGGCGCGTTCTCAGACTACCGTTGGCTCTCTGTCCACCTGCGTTTGGGATCAATGACAATTGCGGCATGTCCTTGACTTCCTCGGTTTCAACAGTCATATTCCTAGAGGAGCTTTCACCTGAGGCCTGTCCCCTACCGCTGAATTTAAGCGTCGAACTAGACTGCCTACTATGTAGGAGAGGTGGTGGGGCAGCGGTGCTAGATCGCCTTGTACTCGTCTTGACGCTGCCACTGTCGCTCCCACTCTCACTAGTTGTCACATTTAAACCCGACTTGACACTGATAGATGTCGCGTCAGAATTTCTATTCCGCGTAGAGCCTTGCGACGTCGCAGTCTCCTCAAGCTTCTTAATTGCGGCATCCAAGCCTGGCTGTGGTGTGTTTGGCTGGCTAACCTCTTGCACAGTTTCGAGGGTTGATGAACCGTTGCTCGGTCCCCGAACTGGTGTCCTCATACCCGATGACAGATACGACTCTTCAATCTCCATATCGGATGCAGACTGTGAGCTCGGTTCCACATGTGGTGAAGGGGTAGCCCGTTGTACATTGATAACAGGAGGTTCTGGTTCGCTTCTACGGGCTGAAGAGGCAGCTGTCGGCCTGGCGAAAGCAGGTGGAGGGGATTTCAATCGCGGAGAAATGGGCCACCGGGGTGCGTCCTTTGAGGTCTCGTGGCTTGCGGACGACAACTTCTGCGGGACAGGTGCTCGCAGAATAGTGTCAGTACCAGACGGGGGAGGCAAGTTAGGGATGGAGCTCGCGGAGAGTTGTCGTGGAATCGCGGAGGACGTAGGGATGTTTGATCTTGTTCTCGGCGGACTTGGATCGTGGGAACTGTTCTTGCGCGACTGCAGTGGTGATGGTGTAGATGTACGGCTTATTCTCCCGGGAGTCTTGGTGGTTCTTGCGGGCGACTGTTCTCTTGACTGGGCAGGCGAGGCTGTCAAGGACGTAGAAGCCGATGTCCACTTCGAGGGTTGCGTGTCGAGATTCGCACTTGATGGCACCGAGGTGTCGTTGTCGACAGAGTTCAGGCTTGAAATGCTAGCTTCCAGGCCAGAAAGGTGACTAGCACTCGCCATTATGCCTGACCAGTCAGGTGGTAATCTGCTAGTCGTTGGTTGCTCGTGGGGGGGCTTGTGCAAGGAATGGGACCACGTCTTCAAGGGAGCTTCACGCCACCCATCCAGGAATTGAGTCTAGCTCGAACGAATGGCCGCCGTGTGCTCGTCAACAACGACCATCGTAGTACGCAACCGGGCACCGTGACGACGCGGGCATGCGACTTGACGGCGGATCTGACTAGGCTCTACACTCCAACTACACGGCTCCCAAATAGTGATGTAAGGGTCTTTGCTGCACGAGACGAATCCTGGTGTTGCTGGCACTGCTTATTGCTGTGCGCCTCCCCCGGACCCGTTGTCGGTTCGTTCGTGGGTATGTCCCGGGATTCGTTGAGACAAGCCTCTGTCTGCAGTAGCTAGGAAAGAGTCTGCACGAAGGGAAAGCTATCACCATGTGTTATTCGGGTGTGGTCCACTCTATTTGGCTGCTAGCATGCAGAGGAACAATTTGAAAAGGCAGTATTGGTCGCGAAATATCCAGGGAGCAGCGCTCGAATGACACGATGTGTCGCAGCTGTAAGTCGTGACAGTGGGGGGTGTTGCAATGAGGTAGCGTGGCACAGGCTGGTGAAAACAGGCCGTCGAATAGTCAATAACGGTAGGGCCAGCCGAGTGTCGTCCAGGACCGAGAGAAGGGCTATCGAGATGGGATGGAGAGGAGAGAGGACGGTCCAGAGTGTGCGAGTGCAGGTGTGCAGGTTTGCAGGTTTGCAGGTGTGCCGGCGTTGTGCATGGGAGGTGTTTTCTCGAACGTTGAAATGGACCCGTCTAAGGTCCAAGGGCGACGGCAAACGGGAATGGCGTGGACGATTATTGAGAGGTGCCGTACCCATCCGGGGGGTCAGAAGTACCTATTTCGGGGAACCACAACACAAAGACAGGGCGGTTATTCTTAGCTACTGGTGCTGTGACGACCACATAGCGCAGAGGGATTGGCGCAAAAAAGGAGTCGACATATTACGTGTTTAGGTATAGCGCCAATACGGGGAGATGTGTGACAAGTGTGGCAGAACTTGGATTTGAATCCGGTGGCAGACAGTGAAGAAACAGCGGCACGGCGCTGATTGTACTGTATTTACAGAACATGTAGGTAGATACACTAAGCTAGAGATGTACAGAATACTTAGCATACAGCAGCGGGTACCTATATAGCACTAAGTAGGTAGTACCCAGTACTAACAAGCCACAATAGTAAGTACTGTACATGTAGCGAACAGCGCCCACCTGCTTTCACAATTGATTCCCAGCGTCACACAATTTTGGCATCCAGCTTAAGTAGATGCTGATTTTGTCTCACCACAACCTCCCTTTCAAGGTCTAGTGTATCCGTGAGCCACGGCATCTTCGGGCTGTCAATCGTTTGCTACAGCGCGCGTAGAACAGGTAGAACAGGTAGAACAGGTACAGTATTTGCTCGGAGCTTAACCTCCTTACCTACATGTAGGCAACGTCCTGCTTGCTTAATACGTAATACTGTAAATACCAAGAGGTATATCCGATCTTCCTGCCTGCCGAGGTCAAAAGTCGGGGTGTTGTGACCAGAAGAGAGAGAGATTAGTTAACACGCCAAATGTTTGTCCAGCAACGAGTACCACACCCCATTAGTTAGGTCATGCAAATTTTCGGTCAATTTCATGACGATGAGCTGGCTTTATCGGATGCAGCCTAGCCCTGGTCTTATGCGTATGCAGATTCTGCCCTGGGGTTAATTGGAAGTTGAAACCCATTTCGACGGTGACGTACATAATTGGCGTGGGGCGTCCTGCGTTGCGACGGTGTGACATCAGCCACACTCTCCCACAGCTCAACGTTTTTCATTGGGGTTCCCAAACGGTCGTGTGTCTCTGTCGCATTTAGGTCAAGATCTGACAAAAAGAAGCTGGACCCTTTGATCGATTGTGCTACCTACACTACCTATAACCAGTACCTACTTGACTGTAAAGATCAATCGATAATACTACGTAGTTATATGGCGATACGACTCACTCTCATTAAAACCCCTACATTATGATGCTGTCAATATAGAGATCGTCCATGCACGATCGTTGACACTTGTAAATCCCACGCAAGTGATTCTGCAACTAGCAGCGAGCTAGAAGCACCCCAGAAGCAACATCACCGTTTAATGCTCCATGTTGAACGATTTAAGTCGATCGATCGCTACCCCCTTTGGCACACGTGTGGCCCACTCGTTGCGCCGTTACTTCGTTGTATTCGAATGTACATATTCTTTAGTTACTATCCATTTTCATCTGCTTCCGATAAAGATTCCAATCTGGGAGTTGCCCGCATATCGTTTAAAGGCATACCAAACCTGGAATCTTGCAATCTACTATGTACTTAGGAATCATTCGAGCAGGGAGAACCTCCTTTTTCAGGGGCGTCATTAACGGTCCCTGAATTACTTCGCTCTGCTGCTAACTTCAATCGAAATGATTGCCCTTGTTCATATCCGGGAAATCCCTTGAAAACCCAACTTCACTAGCTTCTTCCAGCTAATAGTTAGCGGAATGTCCGAGGATTAAGGGAGGTCCCTCAGAACGAAAGCCGTACCGTAGGTACCGTAAGTTAGCCAGGCAAGATGCATTCTATCCACTGTAACTCGACGGAGCAACAGAACCGAGTAGAAAAGGTACTTAGTTTCAATGTTGGGTAAGAGCTGCTGTACCTGGGTTTGGGTTTGTGTGACCGCTGCCTGTCGTATAGTTGTACATTTTGCTCTAGTTTTAGAGACACGTGAGGTACAGCAAGTCTGCCCCTGATTCCAACTTAGTCCAGGTCGTCGATAGGTATTAGTGGGCTAGACCGCAAGTCGTGCTAACCGGACAAATTGCTCCACTCTCTACATGATAGACAGGTACTGTACATAACGTCTAAATACGTACCTATTTCAGCTAAGGTCAACTGGTGGACGACGTTTTCCGTCTGATGTGCCGGAGTCAGCCCGTTTTCGTATTTCAGACTCTTCCCTCCGTAAAGCTCGGGTACCTAAGTACTCAGGGCATCGGTTCTCACACAGTTGGTATGGCAAAAATCGAACAGGTCTCAACTAAAATTCAGTTGAAAGGAAACTAAAAGAGTAAATGAATAACTGAGTACATTAAAGATACATTCATGCACGGTGAACAGCTTAAGTACTGTATGTTAACTAAGGTAACTGATAGTGGGTGAATGATGTGAGGCGTCGGCAGAAACGGTGAGAAAACAACGGTAACGTTTATTACCAAATATGGAATGCGGGCCGACATAAACAGTTTTGTCCGGAAAGGGATCCGACGGATTCCCCAAGACCAAGAAACACCGCGGCAGAACCGCGGCAAAGAAAGTCCTCAATCCGCGCCCAAATGCCGCGTTCTTTCATCAGAAAGAAGAACATGGAATACACTAGTTAGTGTACCTCGCCTCTCTTACCCGAAAGCATTGCTTACCGTATTCTCGGTCTTTCTATCCGAGAAGCAAGGGAGAGCGGTTGAGCGAGCGAATGTTGGAGTCAGCACGGTAACTTAGTACCTACTTAGAAATCAATAAGCGAGACGACGACTCCGCAGCCCTCGCCAAACAGCCTTACCCGAATATCCTCCAGCCTACAGCAGACGTGCATGTGGCTTTCTGGAGCATGAGAGGTACGCAGTACAGTACGTACCATGGACCCGGCAGATCTTGGACCTCTCAGAGATCGACATGTGGACAACGAGCCACGCGAGCGCGCGCGATTAAACCCTCATCGCTCCCCCTTCGCTAATAATAATATCGAACGTCACCCCCAATCCCTTGTTTTGTTACAGTACAGTTATCACGCATGAACTACGTGGTCGTCCAAAAAGGAGCATGACAACTGTGCTATAAGTTACCTGGCCATTATTAACCATCCACTCTAGGCTTCCAAGCCAAATATGAAGTAAATGCCCGCAACGTATTAATATTCAGTCCTTCAGTAATGGCCTCTTATTCGAAAGAATCTGGGTCAAGATATCTACCTGCTATGCTGATCCCACCAATCGATCTCAGCTTACCGATGACGCCTCTTGTTTCATTGTGCGTTGCCTTGATTTGTCACAGTCGTGTAGAACGTATTTCTCCGTGAGCGAGGAAGGGGTGAGGCTTCGGGGAATCCCAATGAGACAGCTGTGAGAATCTGAGATAATCCGCCACGGCCCGTTCGGACGGTATCTCGTCAGCAGAATCCGGCCCCCAAGTTCCATTTTCTGTGCTCTCTCCCCTCTTCCTCCCCAGTCTTATCGGCGCTGTGGTTGCGTTGACATGGCATCGATCGATTGGGGAACCTAGCCCTGGGTTAGTACAGTAGTCAGTCATCTGCGCAGGAACCCGCCGTTTCCATAGGCTCGGCTGCCGTCTTTCCATGCAGCCAGGAGGCCCGAGGGCATGGGGGGGGGGGCTTTTCCCTACCGACTGGCACTTGGGACCATTACACGCATCGCCAAGATATCTCTCACCCACCCATCCCCATCCTCGTCCGTATAATGCCCGCTACGTAGTATTCTTCTCTTTACGTCCTTCCCTTTTCTGCGCCATGGTCGAGCCACAGACGGCGTCATGTCATGTGATCCTGGCCTAAGTAGAGCGCTGAGGTGGTGATGAAATGCAGCAATACATGCGAGGGGAACCCGATGCGTTCAATACCATGACCAAGTAATGATGCTTTGAGTGTTGCGACTTCTGTCATACTGCCGTGTTTTGCGCAAGTATCGATTTATTATCACATTAGATGCTCCCTTGCGTGAAGAGGGAGATGCAAGCTAATATCACCAATCAATATATTGGATGTGTCAAATTACAATCTCTAATGGAAACGATGCATGGGTTACAAAGTTCACCTATCGGAAAACGAACATTATTGCTGCTGTATTGTGTATTCTGACTGATGTAATCTTAGTTGGTCATGTAGGTATGTTATCTCGTTACTATGTATACAATAAGATGTTAATATAATCAATGATATCACTCATTGTCTACAATATCCCTATCATGTTCCGATTAGCCCAGTCACATGGGAAGAATGCCGTGAGGCTAGTGTATGTGGCGTCCCCCGGACGGTTTGGAGTGTAGGCCACGAGATGCCCAGTTGGCCAACCACTCTGTCATCCTTCAGGACAAAACGACTTAGGCCCTCGAAGTTACAACCCCCTTGCTGCTAGCCTGTGATTTCAAAAATCGCACATTATGTAGCAGAATCATGTTCTTCTACGCTGTGCTAGTGGCACCCTGAACTTCATTAACTTACTCCCGGCATTCCCGATGGTGGTAGTAGCACTTCAAATGACACACCGGTTTCTTACGAGACCGTGGAGGCCGAAGTGCACAGCAAAACGTCAAGTTTGCATGACGTCTACTGCCTGCTTGAGACTGAAGTAATGTATCTTTACGTTCACGATGAGACAACTTGCGTATACGCTTCCACTCGTGTTCCACGGATTCCCCGCTCATAGGAGATATCTGCGTGTTCAGGAGTGACAGTCAACGAAGGATACCAAAAGTCTAACGCACTGTCATATAAGTTTGTCAGTATCTAAACTACACTTCCGGTATTAGCAGTCAGTCGCTGCTTCTATCGTCCAGCACGACGTGGTTCTGAAGGACGACGCCTTCCGCATCAGTGCCTGGTGACGGAAAGTCGTAACACTCGTGACATCTAGTTTATGTGAACAGCCAAGTTCAGCAGAGATTAGTAAGGCATCGGCGCGAGAGAGGAGGTATGTCTCCGTGACAAGCTCACGACGATGGCCACGGTCCGGGAACCGTCGTGAAGCGGATGTCGCCCAAGATAGCCTCGTCCCGGTCATGCATTATCGTTGCAATGATCGCGCGACGGCCAGTTGGACGCTCAAGATATAGCATTATCCGTGTGCCACGGTACAGCCTTTACGGTAACAGGCGGCCTAAAATGTTGCCCATGCTTGCAGCTGCCAGGGATTCTGGGATTGTAGAAGTCAATAGTTGCCTATCCTTTAGGCGACAGTTATTAAGGCAGATCAATGACTTATATGTCGATGAAAGATTGTACATCTCCTAAATATTAGTTCCAAGATGGCTATCCTCGTTAACCCTCGGCTATTGCTTTGAGGGGCCATACATCACGACCCGTGAAATGAACACTTTCCACGTTCACTTGCGCATCGTACTTCTTTCTTCTCCTTCTTCATATGTAACATGTGTGCGGTATTTAGGCTTTCCACCTCGCCATCCGTTTTGTAACGATCCGAGGAAACAGTTGATAGCATCTGTCAGGTGTGCCCTCTTAAGACCTATTGGATGTGGCCTAAGTCTAAGTAAGCGGGCTTCGACATCTCCTACTCCAGAGACCTCATATAATTTCCGGCGCCTGCAGTGGTGGAAGTGAAACTTTGCGAAGTGTGATTCGAAAGTGAAAATGGCTAGACGTCTCCTGCGCTGGTGCTAAAAATGCAGTGAAGCGCATCGCGGGGCCGGACTAAACCTACACCGGGAGCTATAATGGATGTTGACGGAGACCGATATGACGTATGATCTAGGATACTACCTATATCGGGGTAAACTTCAACGAGGAAGAGAGATTTTTATTCCTAGGGGAGCGGCCTGCTCGTGAGAATTGATGCAAACGATTTGCTGACCACAGATTCTGCATGCCAAAATTACCGAGTGAAATGAAAGTATTGAATCTGGGGACGGCGGCTTGACTGAGTCTTCTATTGTGATGTCGTAAGACAGATAGCACTGTCATTGGAAGATTCCGCTTCACGCATTGCTCGGTATGATGCTGTAAGAGCAGTATCGCCAAGAGCACATTCTGTGTAAACGAAGAAATCGCTCTTGCTCCGTACATTGGAAATGCCTAGCTACGTTATTGTAGCCTTCCATGGTCAGGCATCATCTACAAGATCCCGCGGCCAGTCTAACGTTCTCGGCAGGATCGTAGCCCAATATGTTCTCAGATAGACACAAGCTAAGACAGTGAAAACCACATGTGAACGGAAATTCGCCCAATATGCGGGGCTTGACCGGTCGCGCCGTGCTAAAAAAGCAGTGTAGGCGACAACTACCTACACCACGTTGCAATACGAGCACGGCATTGAGGGGCAAACTCATTGGGGATCGTTTCAAGTATAGTGACGGTTATACGCGTCAACTGTATCTTATGAGTCATCCAAATTTAAGGATATTATCCCTTTTCTACGCATAGCTATCAGAAGATATGGCGATATATTTGTATCATGGTATAGAATGTCGTAAGAGTGTGAAAGAAGCAACAAGAGGCAGGGAAATTGCATCACGCTCTAACAGCTCGCTAGTATAAGGTTTACAATCGTAATTGCCCTTGATCTAATACAATGATTGATAAATATATGTAGCACCTACGAAATAAGCATCTCAGTAGCACAACGTTACTCTCGCAGAGCGAGATAACAGGCGTTAGGCTGCGATAGCATCGAAAGTAGTGAGAAGGAGCCGGGTGGGAAATCGCTGCTTACCTACCCAGACACTGGATGCTATCGTCGTTTATGGACATGCATGCCACCCCAATTTTGATAACCAGCCGGCTGGGGCTAAAAAAGCAGTGTAGTTTCATCCTGTAAGAAGTGATACAAAGCAGCCCCTGAAGCATTTGAATATGCCATAGTCACTAATCGCCACCGAACCCAGCAGTATTGAATCTGGGAGTTAATGATTAAGAAACCAATCAACAATAACGGACCTTTACAGGATTCAAAATAACCATCCTCAAGCACGAGCTCGTGCTAGCTCATGTTACTATTGATACCATGGCTTCGAAACTAGATTCCACGTAGAGCATACAAGCGTGCTTCGCCATATCCGTGGCCAGATGAACAAGAATCGAATAGACGTCTATATTTCTATACTGTACATCGTAAACTTACGCTGAACCAAATCCCCGAGACCTGGCAACACAGTAAGGGAACTCAACATATACTACATAGCCTCGGCGAGCCTATTGACATGGCCGTATTGTCGTCAGTGATCCTCGGTGGTATCTATAATGGCTTTTGAGACCCGTGACCCGTGACAGCGGAATAGTATTTCGTACTTGCTTTTTGCGAGTCTATCTGTTAGGTAGTCGCCTCGCCACAGGTGATCTAGGCTGAAACATCCCGAAAGGCAGTTCACTAGCTGAGGACGCCGACACATAGTGAAGCAATGGCGGTACTTTCGCACTTCGATTGAAAGCTGTGTGAGATCTGGAGCGAGCCTCGACTAAAGACTGCCACCGGACTACGTACTCACGAAATGAGTAAACTTTTTGTCGCCTCAAAACAAACTAAACTAGCACCGTGGCGTTTTATGAGTCTTTACTAGATACCGTAGACGTGGCCTTTGTTTTGTCATAATATCCAGTTAACCTAACGGATAACCTCATATATCGCGATAGAGTCTGTAGATAATACCATTCTAGACAATATCGGAGTGCTGCCTAAAGGGTAAAAATCCAGTCACAGAGAACTAAATAAATGCTGGATATACAGCAAACGGAAACCCGTAGCGTCAAGAGCAAGAATCACAAGACTGCAACTTTGTGTTACATCGCGATATGACTTCGCCGATTAAGATCCACGGCACAAGCCTCTTCTGTCAGGGGCATGACTTTCTTTCAGGAGGCAATACTCACCCACCCCGCTTTATTATTCATTCTCAAATGCGAGGGACCCCTATTCCGATGTGTTGCAGTAAGCATCAATCGGGTAGGCGAGTAACAATGCCCTCATTGTCTGCGATGTGCTTTTAAAAACATATAAACAACGGGTCTGTGGGAATTGGTTTTGTTGTGGGCAGTAATCCTGGCAGCAAGATACGAAAACTATAAGAACTGGCCAGCTACTGCCTACTAATGACGAGAAGTCTCATGTATGAAAATTTATGAGGCCGACATGGGTGTAGTAGCGGTTAAGTAGAGAACACGGGCGGCGAGATGAAGTCATGAAATCGTTCATACGTTCAGTGAAATAGAGAGGCACTGAGATAAGAAACTCGAACGTAGTAAGTTCAGGCGTTGATTTGAATTATATATGGCATTTTGAACTGGAGTCGGATCGTATACTATATTGTATTTAAACGATTGTAGGCTCAATTTGAGCGATTTGATGACATAAATTAGTAAACGCTGACCCTAGAATTAATATCAAGGAGGTTCCTGTGTGATACCCTGTATATGTACGTGAATGTAAAGACATTAAGGGCATCAACAGGGTTTAATAATGTCAAAAAACTATTCGGAAAAAGAGTGTCTCGGATAATGAGACAGTAGTCACAGAACTGAGCAATACAGCGCATCAAGCGCCTCGTTTCTGAGATCTCCAAGTTTATATTCGGGGTTAGTACGCTTAGTTTAATTCAACGCTTTCCATGTTCATATATAATATGCGTTCAACATCAATATGCCATGCCGTCGGGTTCAGTTACCAAGTCAGGCCTGCCGTCTTTTCTTCATTCGTTCCACCTGTATTCTCATGAATCATATCATCCCAAGCCCAAGGCAGTCCGGATCCTCTCGTCCGCCCTCCTTCTCCTGGCTTCAACATGACATGCTTTTAGTTACGTTATATGACTCAAATTCAACGTTAGTAAGTAATAGAGTTTACCCAGACCCAAACTTGGAGAATCTGCACGATACAAGAGTTGGGAAATAAACACCCCGGAAGAGATTCTAGGGAAGAAAAATTAAAGCAGAAGAATAATTGGACTCCGAGAACACAATGCAAGCAAAAGCCATGGTCGTCGTACAAGATACCATGACAGAGACATTGATTGGGCGATGCAGTTTTATTCTTTGATGGATTCTGTCGCCGGCTCTTCCTTCTTGGCCCATGCCGAGGATGCCCAGCCCATCCAGCTAGCGCGTTTGTTGGCCTCGGCCTTCTCGGCATTATTCTCCTGGACGAGCCGCAGGGGACGTGGCTTGTTGCCCGCGAAAGTTGTTGGCTCCGACCCAGATACGCTTGTGTGGACACTGCTGGCGCGCGGTGGGCTCGAGGTAGTACCTTCACCGGCGGAGGCGGAGTCTCCGCTGACGCTGCTGGTCTCGCTCCGCATCCCGGGGAAGTTGCCAGCACTAGGGGCGCCTTGACTTGATGGGACTCGCGGCGTCGACACACCAGAGAAGAAGGATGCCGAATTACGCGGGTTGCTAAGTGTAGGGGACAAGGGACCATCCGGACCCTTGTACATTGCATTCACGAAACCAGCTGCGCCTGTGAACTGTTCGCTCATGGGGCGCCCACCGCGACGCGTGCTCTGCGAGCGACCCAAGCCGATCGGGATACTTGGCGCCGTGTCAGGGTTGCTATGCGCTGAAATATGCGCCGGCATCATCGTCATCGGACGCGGCTTGGGCCGGGGCGCGTTTGCACCTGTAGCAATTGATTTGGCACGCTGAAGAAGCGAGACGCCCACGCCTGGCATCTCGGATGCCGGAGGTAGGGGAAGCTCCTTATGTACATTTGCAGAGGACTTGGACTCGGATGACTGGTCGAGGATATGCTCGAACTCCTGGTGCTGCAGGAGTCGTTCAATGATCTTGTTAATGTACAGCGTCAAAGCCTTATTCTGGTCCTTCATGGCACGGAGCTCAGCTTCTAGGCGGCGTGTGGGGTCTTCGCCCATCTCAGACTCATCGGCTATGGAGCCAAGTTCATCAGCTAGACTTGTTCCGGGTGGTGCAAGCGAACCACCGGCGCTGTCTCTGCCTTCCAGAGCATTGAGAGCGTCCTGGTTGGCGGAGACACCCATGTAATTAAAGTCGCCTTTGCCAAAATCGCCGTGGAGCGTCTTCTCTTGGAGCAGTAGCTGGTATGACTCGTTATCTTCCATCAGCCGCGCGTTCGCCATTCGGGCTTCCATGAGAAGCCGTTCCACTTCGTGTAGCCGCCCGCCGCCCTGGTTCTCGGACTCGACGAGCTTGATCTGGGCTTCTGCTAACTCAAGACGTAATGACTCTATAAGTTTGTCCTTTTGCAGTAGCAGCTTGGAAGTATTTCGAGAATCGCTCCTCTGGATGGAGGAGGGAGGTGCAAAGCTACCTTCAACGTTGGGAGAGTTGTTGCTCGCTACGTGGCACATCTTAGCAAGCTTGATCAAATAAGTCGGTTACGCTTGTCACTCACATTGCCTGGTTGGCCGATATTCATCTTCGGCGTTGCGCTGAGTCAGGGTTTCCTTCAGTCGGTTGATGATGGTCTGCATCTCCTCTTCTCGGTTTGACATCTCCTCCTTCTCTTTCATCATCGAGCTCCGCTCGGCTTCGTAAATGGCCTCCATTTCGCGCATCTGTCTAGCCGCTTCTCTCTTTTCGTTCCGGAGGGTTTCGATCTGCTCGTCGTTCTCGTGGGCACTTTCTTCTAATTTGACTTGTTCCTTGAGGGCCTCGTCGAGCCGTGACTGCAGTACCTCTGCTTGCTTCCTATTTTGCTCAGCTGTGACGTCGGCCCTGTGTAGTCGCTCTTTGAGGTCCTCGATGAGTGCGACAGTCTCAGCACGAGCATCATCGTCAACCCGGCTGGATATACTCAACGACGAGCTGGTTCTGTGTGCGGCAGCACGCGCTGATACGGGAGTGCCAGCGCGAAAGGATCGGGTCCGTGTTGGCGTACCGTTGGTGGTTGCTGCATTTGTAACCGGTGTCGTGGACGACGTAGGCGTAGAAGCCCGGGGTATCCTCCCCGACGACGCTGCGTGGGTAGTGTCTATGGAGGACGTTCGTCCAGACGCCGAGGGGCTCGGCTTCTTCGTCGCGGCGGACATGGTTGGACTGTGAGCGTCTACCCAAAACTACATATACTGTCTAGCAATGGTATGCGAAAGCGACTAGCTGGGGCAACGATCGGCCGTTGCTGCGTCGATAGCGATAGTTGGAATGTTGAATGCTCGAAAGTGATTCAGAAATCAGAATCAGAATAATGTTGATGTTGATGTTGTTGTTGCGGCCGCGCAGAGCTGACAACACAGCTTGTACCCCGGTATGTAACGTGATGATTAGCCCTGATCGGTTCAGGGAGTATCCAACGTTGCCGGGCGGTAACTCAAAAGTATGGTGCAAATTAGGTTTGTAGCGTGGCACAAATGCTGCAGCGCCCCTAAATTAGAAATCGACTGAACCCTTTCAACAGTCCAGCGAGTGCCACTAGCACCAGCGCTGTGACCCCCTCCTGGCGCTAATGTTTGTTGAACAAGGCCTAATCAGGATTGGTTAGGCCCTTTCGGACCCGCTTAGCCATCTGGACGGCCTATCACGGGCAATAAGTTGTATGTACCTCGATCCTCGATTTCTGTCACGAGTTCAGCTTCTTGTTCATCTCTGTAGTACGCAGCACACTACACTACAATATCAGATACCGCCGTTAAAAAACGGAGACGGTGGATCGACGATTCAAATGCTCGGCCACGACCAAGGTGACCGGGCGCTACTGTTCGCATACCGGTCGGGGGATGGACCAGCCTCGCCAGCTTCCATTTCTAGCTTTAATTACCGTCATGCTAACATCCTAGCGGTCCCCTTCACATACGCTAGACTAAGCCAGGGTCTCATATACCATGAATTCTAATGAAACATTTGCATCTCGAATCATGCGTTCTCAAGATGATTTCCTATGTATCATTGCGCCTTCGACCATCTCGTAAGCTCGAGTGAACAACCCTTGATAGCTAAGCGTCCTATAATGTGCTATTATAAGTATATTCAACCTCGAAGTTCGGCGCAGAAGCTCTACAATGATGTGGCAGCTGAAACCACATGATATGCAGTCACTCTGCAAGTCTATGCGGCGATCGGTAGATGTACGGTACTCGTATATACAGTACTGCTGTGCTTCAATGCTTTGATGCTGTGTCACATAAGATTCGGTAACCCCGGAAATTCTCGCAGCCTTGATAGGTGAGTCGCACGAACCGTGATCTCCCTCGGAATGTCTGAGCATGTTATTCCTGGTATACGGCCTTCGAGAGGAGGTCTCGGTGACTTGTTTTTCCAGATTCAACACACCTATGTCAATCGCAGATCGTTATGCTTATTGCTTTAGGTTTTTATACTCACATGTTTCTAAGACTCTGGCCGAAGGGGCGTAATGAGGGTAACTAGCTAAATAATTAACCAGATAATGGCTTGGATAACGTAGTTCGTTCGGGGGTAACCTACTGATTACAGAACAGACAAGCCCGCGCGAGTGAGTAGCAGTCCCAAGGGGAAACCCTGGAAAACAGCATACGTACAAATTTATCACGAATATTTGCCTTATTTAGAACTTCACAGCCAGCTTGATTGGAATAAAGGAAGCCTGAATACTACCGATGACAGGATGCGAATAGTAGTCCTCGCGACGACAAAGCATCCCGGGGTGTCCGGTCAATATTAGAAGCTCGGTACTCGATGTAATATACTTTAAACGACTTTCGATATCTATTTTAGTACATATACTTATGATACTTCTCACTTCGAGAAAAGTTAAATGAGATATAAATACCATAGAAAAACTAACCCGTTAGACACGACATAAGAAATATGTCCTTTACTAAAATCTTCATCGCTAATGGTCAGGTAGTGTGCTTTATATCGTTTGCGATATGGAATTTAAGAACCGTCTATAATGCCCCCAAGCAATAGGCGAAACAAATCATCACAATTTTCATGGGGACGTATTCTGTATCTCTTTATCAGAAAAAAATGTATTGGGTATCACTCGTGATCATACTCGATAGGCCGAGTGCTAGACTAGTCACGGGGCATTCAGAAGCGAATCTGAGATGTCGTATACTGGACTACGAGAACCCTATTCCCGTGCATCATTGCTCAAATAGACAAGATATGCAGCGATCCTAATCCCCAAAGGATGAAATCCCTTGTCCGTTTTATTGAGACCGTTAACCCAAACGCCATTTCATAGATACAAGTCAAGCTTAAGCCTGCTGGTCGCTCAGAATATCGGAGTCACCGGCATCGATAATGGCCATAGTAGAGCAGGAGTACAGCTTGCCAACTATCGTTGCTAATGTTAGTAATTATCGCGTGTGGTAAACTGAGTACGAGACACAGATGTCTCTTAGACGACAACTTACGGGAGGTTCCGAGTTCAATCTGTGAAAATATCAAGTTAGCTGGATGTTATACCCTCCAAAGCCCGAGCAAGGCTTTTTCTCTGGGCTAGGATGGCAGTTTATTGGGCGGACCAATGGACTACCATCCCCTACGACCTTATAGAAGAGCAAGTAATCGGAAACTAGAATTCACTTACGTTGGTACCCTCAAAGTGGTGGACGGGGGTCTTGGACAACATGGAATAGTACTCGAGTTCGGATTTGCGTAGAGGAGGAGCGTTGGCGGCAATGATGCTGGATTCGGAGTTAGTTACCACAATCTTGCGCATGATCTGTGAGTGTTTCGCAACTCAGGGAAGCTTCTAGGGCCCGGCCGAAAGGAAGATAGAGCCGACAAAGCAACAAAAGAACATCTCGGGAATTACGTACACAAGCTTGGCCTTGCCGGATCGCAGACTCTTAAGAGCTGTTGTATTTGTAAGCCTCAAGTATCGGCTGGATGGTGCGAGAAGACTGCAATCCACATACAGGACTTGTATCCGAGGGTCGTTTTACCACTCTTCATCACCAGCGCCAACTTGCTGTTGATGGAGTTGGCATCCTTTCTAGCCTTCTTTCCAGCCATTGTTTCTGATTGACGTCTCGGTCGGGACGGGTTGAAATTTGGGATTGGGGATGTTGTGGTGGTGGATGACGAGGAAAGAGTGCAATCGCGAAAAGGTAGATAGCTTTTTTTGTCTATCCGATTTGCCTACGATTTCCGACTGGCTGAGGGGCCCTAGCTGGACCGGTAAATTCATTATTTGCGGTGCGCAATGTAGCCCTAACCCCACATCTTCCGCCTTATGCTCTTGGGCCAATGGGAATTCTTGGGATAGCCCCACCATTTGTGACTCGCCTGCTTTGAAATCAACTCTTAATTTTGCCATCCCCAGGACTTCATAGAGGACGGCTCGGGCTCCTTCAATCCGTCGACATCACAAACAACTCAACCACATCTACGTCACATTCGATAAAATCAGACAAGATGGCGCGTCGTCCCGCTCGTTGCTACCGATACTGCAAGAACAAGGTAAGAGATAACATATGAAATGCTATGCATCGAGAAGCCCGATCAGATGGGAGACTTGCGTCATCCGCAGCTCAACCTGTACACTGCGGTTAATTCGATGCAAGCGTTGGAATCACTACACCAAATCAATTTCATATTTATCATAACTTCGCTGTCAAAGACGATGTCCTCACCACCAACCGATCACGAAGCGCAACCTCGTTTCAATTCAGCGCCGCGTGGACCTTGGCTGACATACTTCAAATAGCCGTATCCCAAGTCGCGGTTCAACCGTGGTGTCCCCGACCCCAAGATCCGCATCTTCGATCTGGGCCGAAAGAAGGCGAACGTCGATGACTTCCCTCTCTGCATCCACATGGTCTCCAATGAGTACGAACAGCTGAGCTCCGAGGCTCTCGAGGCCGCCCGTATTTGCGCCAACAAGTACCTGGTCAAGTCAGCCGGAAAGGAAGGTTTCCACCTGCGTATCCGCGCCCACCCTTACCACGTTGTTCGTATCAACAAGATGTTGTCGTGCGCTGGTGCCGATAGACTGCAAACCGGTATGCGTGGTGCCTGGGGCAAGCCCAACGGCACTGTCGCCCGTGTCAACATTGGCCAGATTCTCCTCAGCGTCCGCACGCGTGATTCTAGTGAGTTCACCCGCCGACATGCCTGAAACGCTCCTACTAATCTACTTTAGACCGTGCTATCGCTCTCGAGGCTCTCCGCCGATCTATGTACAAATTCCCTGGCCGACAAAAGATCATCATCTCCAAGAACTGGGGCTTCACTCCTCTCCGCCGTGACGAGTATCTCGAGGAGAAGGCTGCTGGCCGTCTGTTGATCGATGGTGCTTACGTCCAGTTCCTTCGTAACAAGGGCAAGCTTGCGAACAACCTTAAGCGTTTCCCCGATGCTTTCACTGAGGCTTAAAGGGTTACTGTGTCAAGTTGTTGTTAAGCAAAATCTGGGATGAGAGGTCTGGCGTCATTCGGTTACCATAGCACTGTGCCATAGCAGTCAACAGGGATCTTGCATTTGCACCAAGCCTTTTAACAATTTCTATTAACAGTAAATTTTTCGGTTGCACCTCGTTTATTGACTTAAGATCATATACGTGTATCGTGAGACTTACAGAATCCAGGAGGTTGGCCGGTCATTGTCACTTAGACAGTTGTCTGAGTGCTGATATCCTGTCCGATGTAATACGGCATATCTGCAAGGAGTAAATGATGCTGCTTTAAAGCGTCAATCAATCCTCATACGGGTAAGCATCTGTAGCATTAATCAAGGCTCATGCTGATTTACTCGCGCGTGATGATCTATACATGTGGAACCCCAAAGCAGCTACTTCGCACTTATCTTGACCTTTCGGGCCGGTAGCCTGGTAAATTGATAAGGAATCCGGCCTTTGCTAAGCTTATCCTATCTAAAATAAGGAGCGACGGGTTCCTTCGACGGAAACATCATTCGCAACAGAGCGGGAGAAGCGATAAGACCATGAGCCTCAAAATATTTGCGGTCGCAACTGTGATGATGCGCTTCAGCATTCGAGTTTCGGTTTGTTGCGAGATGTTGCATAGGCAGTCTACATAACATAACATCTGTTTAATTGGAGCGTGCTTAAGGTGGCAATTGTTGGATATGATTCCCTAACCGCGTTGCTGCTGGCTGAACAAGCTGGCTTCGATCCACTAAGTTATGGCATAACAGGCCTGACACTTGCCGCTTAGAGACTCGTCTGGACTGGAAAAAGAAAAGACAGACAACAGATGATACGCTGTCTGCGGGGCGAAATGACAGGACGTGATGGGTAACTATTTGGTCCCCTGGTATGGACACCACGTATCGTATCCTCTCACCTAATCTTTGCCTGACTTATTCTCTGATATGTGTGGTAGTGGCATGATAGTTGGCTTTGGACTGGCTCTGGCTTATCCCTCTCATTATTAAGGGTCGACAATAGGAGAGAGATGCAACCAAAAATGATCTCATAGACACCACTCATGGATAAGCACGCGGTACAAAGGTACCCCATGGTCAGACTGACCGACCTTTGACGGTGAGGTTGGCGTTGACGGCTTATCGCATCATCCAAACACTGTCTTACGTCGATGACCAGTTGTGAGTGGATCTCTTGTTGAGTGGTCAGAACTGTTAGCGGAGCTTGGCGGAGCTCGCTGCACCAGTCCTCGGACCCTTCTAACAGCAGTAGTGCGTGGCACTAGGTCCCAGTAATCGCATTAAACAGCGCCTAAATAAAGCGTCCCAGCCCACTAAGACACTTGGCGATCTACAGTACGCTCCGCATCATGTCTATTGGACTGCGATCGCCCGACTCCCTTCAACAGCCCACGCGACTTAAGATAGGTCATGAACGAGCCCCCCCGAAGTAGACAGGTGACACAGAGATCCCGCCCCTGTACCTATTGTCATCGCGGCCCAACTTCTGTTATCAGCTCGTTGGCGTCGTCTCTGAGTACACGCTAAACAACACTTCATCCAGTAGTAGCTATAAAACACATTCCACTCCATTAGTAACGGCTGCTTTGTCCATGCGCCTCTCGTGAGAGCTTGTTACTGTAGACGGGGTACGTCACACCATCCAGCGACAGCGAGACCTCCGATATCTTTCCGAGGGCCACACCAATTATCAACAAACAGCAAACAACAGAAGCATCAGAATTGCCGTCTCTCCTTGAAAGTGCGACTCGCGGTTTCACTCCCGTCGTCGTGCTAGCTCGAGTGATATCAGTTGGAACGGGATCTGTCCCCTGCTTGGGTGACTGTTATCTGATCCTTGTATCCTGAGAATATACTAGAACACCATGGCTTTCCACCAGCCTACTCGCCAGGCTGCGCAGCGGGTTTACAGGCCTGCACCTGAACACACCGAACCAAACCATCCCCAGCCAGTCGTCGCCCAATCCGTCGAAGACTCTCAGACATGGGTCCTATTTTCACCGGCAACTGACGCGGGCACTTCAGCCTCATACCTCACACCCACCCATAGACACAACACAACGCCGGGCCGCTCACGATTCAGTGATCTCGGAAGCCTCGATACAATCGCCCCGTCCGAAGCTAGCGCCAGGCACCAGCGTTCTGATAGCTTCGTTGATATCGTCGACGAAGAGGATGATGGCGAATTAGATAGTCTCGACAGTCATTTGCCGGAGTTTCGATCTACTCCCGATTTATATATACCATCTGAGGCCGCAGTCCATGCGACACACGTTCTGCCAGCCCACGATGGGTTGGGCTCGTTCCGGCTAGAGCAGGGTATGGGCGCCGATATCCAAAACCGGCTATATTCGTTCGAGCAATATAACCCTCGTCGGATTAAGAGACGGCGGGAAAGCTTAGAGTTAGCGCGAGGGGAACTCGAAAGGGAAGAAAGCCAGGAAATCGACAAAATACGCAGAATAGAATCTTGGCGTCTGGAGCAAAGTCGCTATCTTTTGGATGAAATTCAGAAAGAGACTCGAAGACGACGTCGATCGGTAGCTAGCGTATCGAACACGCATCATGTAGATCAAAGAGCCAACGACGCAAGGACTAGTGCGGAAGGCGGACGAATTAAGGGGAGTACGGATGAAGACTGGCACGATCAGAACCCGGACGACCCATTAGAAGGCCGAGATAGCATATGGAGCCGCATTACCCGTAAGGTGATACAAGACCTATTGGGAATCGATGACAAGATGTTATCTATTCTCTTCGGTGAAGCACTTCCTGACGAGGAAGACCTGTCCACGACGCCCAAGGCATCAGTATTGCCATCATCGAGCTCGGATAACAGGAGTGCTGTGGATTCGACACTGGAATCCAGCTGGCACGTTAAGATGCTTGAAAGAGTAGCTAAAGAACTGGGCCTACTAGTTCATCAACTCTCTGAACACCCCGGCGCATTTACGACGTTCAGTCGGGTGCAGCAGATGCCTATCCCCTATGCGGGCCTCCATGCCATCCCCGAGAGTGCCAGCTATCCAGTACCCGACACACCAGTATATGAGGAGCCAGCGAATATACCCGAATTCCAGCCAACTATCCCGCGACCGATCGATGTACCTCAGGTGCGTCACTCTTCTAGTTCTGCTCAGCAATTGCAGGCGGATAGCGATATCGCCTTCACACAGGAGGAATGGGAACAGGACCTGGACATTCGGTTAGTATTCCGGTATCTACGGTCGCGGTTTCTACCACGCTCAAGTAATGGCGGTGGGCATTCCGCCGCATCACATCTGGCAGCGCCCGCTGTGAGCACCAAGGATGCTGCAGCGAAAGCGGCAAGAGTCCGTCAACATCATCCTCTAGTGTCACGATCCCGCAACGTAGAGAAGCGCAAGTCCAAGTCCACGACGGTGTCAAACACGGCATTATTTAGACCGGCGTCGAGCTGTGCAAGCCAGAGCACGCGTCGGTCCGTTAGACGGAGCAGCTGTTCGTCATCTCGTCATTACTGGGATATCGGGGGATCTGTGGGTACAGGGTCCATGATTGCAACGACAGGACCCATGGGAAGCTGGGGTGAGGTTTAATGAAGTTTACGAATTGGCTAATGTATCATGTCCCTTTACGTATGTCATCTATGTACTATTATATTGTATAAATGCACATCATGGCACTTGTTTGCTCAATCTCATGAGGAATTTACCTATCTTATCATCTTGCTTCGGTTTCGCCGGTAGCTACCAGGCGTCCGAAATGCTGCCGATTGGGTTTGCACTACGTATGAGCTTGGCTCAAGTGATATGAGAGACTCTCTAGCTATATTTATGACCGCAATCTCGGTGGCATTCGAAGGCAGAACCCGGAGTGATCCCGAGGCAAAAGTGCCCGAGAGTGTCACCTTTGAGTTAGGGCTTGCAGATCCGCCTCGTTTTTCACGGACCATGACATGACTCCTAATACCTGCATCGATTCTCGCAGAATCTGGCCCACTGCTCGTGCTCTAAAGGGATGGATGGGCTGTTTGTCCCGCGGCGAGGCGGCGGCGGCAAGCAAGATGTCTCATCACTACAACCAGGTCACTTTCCGAGGACAAGCTCGACAACCCAAGGCCAGGTTCGGCGGTGGGATCGGAGGAGAGACTTGTGTCGGGACTTGTCGAGCGTGCCTCTGCGCAATTGGCTCCGCCAGTTCGAGACGCGGGGATCTTGGAGGGGTTTATAGAGCCAATGGGGAGGGCTGCCGCTTCACTCCCTGGTGCGCGAACCCCTGCTTGATCTGGTCGCCTCTTCTCTCAGGTGAAGCCAGACAGCGTATTCAGGTTGGAAAGGTGTCTGCCTACAGAGAGACAATTATCTGCTCGACAGCTTCTTCAAGCCAGGCAAATTCCGAGATGGTACATATCTCAACTGAAATTAACCTTACTGTACAGGACGTATGCACATTGCCTACAGTATTCCCTGTCGAGACAAATACTTATATGTACTCCAGTTATCTATAGTTAACTATAGGTAGTGTGACAGAAACGGTATAAGTCGTCGGGCTCACTCCACCACCTCCCAGCTTGGCTCGCGTACGTGTAACCACCCCTGATGCCTGTGTTCCCCCGATTTTCTAAGTATTCATCCGCGTCCCAGGCCATCTGCTGTCAGACTCACTGCAATATCGCCAACTAAGCCAACTAAGCCAACCCCACCACATCCTTATCCCTCCCACTCCCATTCACTACCTCTGTGTCGGGCCAATCGTGGGCGGGCGCCTCACTTTTTAGCAACCTCAGTTGCTCTTCGTCGCCTTCATCGTTCGCATTGCCTTTCGCCCACATACGCTCTGTGGCTGCTATTTCTTGTATTTAAGCTCTTATGCGTACCCTCTCTGTTCTACTCCGTCCAATTTTATATCGAGTATATATACCGAGTTTATATATCGTTCGCATTGGTCAGTGTCTGCCTGCGCAGACTCACCTGAAGCTCATCGAGCCGGGTGGACAATCGATTGTGAGCTTGAACTAACAGAACACAGCCATGTACTAGATATTGCCTGGATCGCGACCCCCGCGGTGTGTTTTGGCACGGTCGCCTACGCAAGGTTCCGATATCCTCACGACCACCACCACCACCGCACTGCACCCGCCGCGATAATAAATACTAAGCCCTCCCCATCATCCTCGTCCCGCTCCATCTTCTGCAAACCTCCAATGCCAGCGCCTTTCGCCCGAATAGCCCAATGGCAGGACCCGCCCCCGATTTCCAGCTGCCAAACGCACCTTTCTTCAATATTTATGCCGATGTGCCTCTAACTACCAACACCCCCAGCCTTCCTGGCGGACCATGCAACTTTGTGGATTTGACGCCTGGCGCTGGTGGACACAAGTGCGGTTGTCGTCGCTTCTGGAGTCGCACCTCTTTTGCTGGGTCAGAGAGAGGGAGCCCAATTGGATTTCCACCCGGGTTTGCCAACGGATATGAGGACCAGACATATTGGTGCATGTGCTCTCATCATGCTTGCTATCATGATGATACTCGCGACAGTCAAACTCCTGTTCCAACCCCCGTCGTCGCATCCAACCATATGAATGGCCAGGAAAATGAACGACCCAGGACTAACCGTGAACCACTTACACCTGTAATCCCAGGTCTATCTTTCAACCTCCCCCATTCTATAAGCCAGGACATGGAATTCAATTCAATTACTAATCCCGGTTCTGTCTCCCGTGGACCTGAGGAAACTGCGCGGCCGAGTGGAATTGTTACGCCTTCATTGCCCGACACGTTGGCCTGGGCTAGTCTTATTCAATCAGGGCCAAATCGAGCCGGGTCTTTGCCCCCGATACCTAGCCAGTGTCTAATGCCCTCACAGCCGAGTTCAACTACTTCCTCTGCGCGGATAGCATATCTAAAACCCTTTGCTGGAAAAGGACTCCAGACACTTAGTGGTGTCAGGTCCATAACGCTCGAGCCACTCCAAGAACAGAGCAATGCCGCTGAGCCAGAGGATGAGGATACTATTGATCCTGACTGTGACCATTTTGTGGACGACCAAACCGTAACCAACACGCCCAGGTCAACAAGGCACAGAGATACTACCGATGGGTTGGCCCAATCACCCACTCCTGGGGTGAACCGTGAAGTTTTCCATTTACTCTCCAACACTGTACAGGGCCACGAGCAGCGCATCGAGAATCTTGAGAGCATCTCGTTCTCTGCTGCTGCTCACGACATATGCCATGAGAAGCATGACCAAGCCGACTTGAGAGTTACAGAGCTTGAATCACGCGTCGAGGAGGTGGAAAAGATTCTCAATGACAATGCAAGCCATGCTTCGGGTTACAGTTGGTCCCGACGTGACAGGATCGGCGACACAACAGCCAGCGTCGTGTCAGTCGCAACCAGCACGAGCAACTATATCATGGACCGTGCTGAGCTTCAAAGCGAACTTCAAACTCTGAGGGCCGAACTCAGCCAATTACAGGATATTTCCTCTTTCCCTTCTCTTATACGGCCGTGGAAGGTTGAGGTCGTATTTCTTCCTTTTCCCCTTAAGAACGTATGGTTGAAGTCGCATGATTTTGGTAGTCAGCGCCTCTCACATGGCAGCTCTTCCGAAGCCGACTTATGGACCCAGTTCCCTAACAGCATTGAACCTCAGTCGCCAGGCTTCTGTGATTGGGCTGGGCCTGAGGTTGATTCGGACTGGCTTCTCGGACGCGCGTGTGCGGCTGACAACATGATCGGGCAACGACTGAGGAGTCGCGGCCTGGTGAAGAATGTCACAGTCCGTGGCCCTGATGCTCGGAGCGTGCAGCAGGCTATGTCAGAAGCTTTTGGTACGCTATTTCGGACCTTTTCTCGAATGCAGGCCAACGTGCACCATGGCTCTACAATCCACCATCGCGTCACGAAATTTCTGGGGTTGCAATCGCCGTGGGTGCCACTGCGAAAGCTTCATAAAGATTCTAGACTTCGTTTTCTTACACCAGCTGAGATGGTCACTCCTGTTTCGTGGAACGTCCAGTTCCTCGCCTCGAGCGTTGTTATGAAATCGCATGGCATTCACCGCCTTTTCATCACTCATCCCGAGGCGTATCTCCAAGATCAAGATGCATACGAGAATGGGTGGACATGGCAGCGTCTACGCGAACTGAGCCGTGTCTATGCAGACTCGCAAAGCAGTCAAGAAATTCTTGAAGGAGATGCTAAAGAAGAATGTTGGGCTTGGAACGACGTTCTGGACGAGCCGCCAGCTTCCGACAGTCATATCTTCAGAGCGCAGGCAGCCCAGGCATCGGCGCAAGAGCATTGGCGAGCTGTGTCTCACTTGTCATCGTCACGAGATGTCTTCGTTAGTGCCAGGGCTACGACTCCATCTCCTGCAACCAGGCGATCTGCTTCACGAGCACAATCCCCAGCCGTGATCCAAGACAGGAGAGCCTCCAAACCTCCACGCATCCGAACCACATCTGTACCACCCGCTCTCCAAGCTTTAGTTTCCCCAGCGATTGCAAAGAGGCGGGTTACGCCGCAAGGCCCTCCAAACGAGCGATATGTCTCGCCCCAAACAGCACGGGCGGCCCAAGTGGCAGCACTATCTAAACGTCGTAGCAGACGTTCCCCGTCCGTTCGACAGCATCTGAACCGGTTCACCCCGCGCTGGAGCACAGCATCACCTAGCCCTGCACCTGAGATATTCGTGGCGCGTGGCATAAGCCCTTTCTACGCGACGCCGTACAGTAATGCGCCTTTCGTAGACACACGTCCCGGTCGTGGTGGTGTCAATATCGACAATGATGATATAAATATCAATTTCTATGCTGAAAGCGATAGTGATGTAGACGTTTACGAAGACGAAGCTGTTAGCGATGACAACGACGAGCAGTTGGAAAGCGGGGTGGACGACGATGATAGTTCTATGGCGGATCTCGGCCATGATTCCCACCACACACAATTAAATGAGTCTTGGCCGAATGGCCAGGCACCCGAGGATGAGGCTTGGCTGGGTATCGAAGATGCCGAAAACCGCGATCCAGATGTGAGCATTCACGTGGACGACGACGCCATGACGGATGACGATACCGCTGCTGGTTCAAGGGCAACAGACCCAGATGAGCATGAGAACCATAGCCAGGGGTCCAGCGTGCCGAGCGAATATCCGAGCAACCAGCCGTGGGCCGCCAGCGGGAGAGAATAGGCGTTCAGTACTTCGGATAGGAAGTAATCCTACGACGTTCTGTGTTGCCGGATTTTTTCCTCTGGGAGTCGCGCAGTATGATAGAGAGAACTGGCGCTACTGCACGTGGATACGTGCGACGTCTTTGGAAGGTTGGGATCATCCCATGGCTTTCGATGAGCGGAAGGAGATAGGCGACGGAGTTTTGGCGTTAGTGGGACGATATTATTTATCCCCTTTTTGGATGTTATCTTTCTTAACTACCATCTTCACTCTGAGGCATGGGTGTCCGTATCTAATTTCCGGTCATTACACGCGGGTATGGGGGCGGGCGGCATGAATGCAAGATCAGACGAGGCGTTGGGGCTTTTCAACGGTATCTTTGTGGTGTGTATTCTGTCATTTCTTTGTTCTTTGGGCTCATTGTATACCTTATCATTGGCTGTCTTTTCAAACTTGGGGAAGTCCGAGCAGAATCATTGGTCATTGCCGAAACATATGATTGGATGCATATACTGTACAATACCAAGCACCCCGTCGCTGAGGATGTCGAATCTTGCTACTTTGGAAAGGGATCAACGTTGATCTGGGTGGACAATGCGCGTTATCAGAGTAGGAATGGATGGGAATGGATATCTAAGATACGTTTGGGTAGACTTCTAACAGAAGGATCTTGAAGACAGACAGATACTCTCAACTATGTGTAGATCTAAAGCATAATTACATGATATACACTTCCTCGACGTGCGGCTACGGGACTATTCCTCAACTCCATCTCGCAGATCAAGTGCTGGATTATCAATTCTTTGCGCGGCGTTAGGAGTTTCGGATGATTACTTCCGGTGAGACATTCGGGCAGGGGAGTTCCATGGTGAGTGGTACGGAACCCGGATGCATTTTATTGATGTGATTCATGTTGCACATACAGCATGCACAACAACATTAGTCAATCGATATTTTGATTGATGCAGCAACCTAAGTACCCTTGTAGGCAGAAAAAGATGTACGCCATTTTGAAGGGCTGAAAGAGGGGGATGAACAAGGTGGGGCGTATCCATGAATCGTTACTGGTAGAAGTGAATTTGATGGGCGGAATTGCATTGCATCATGTGGGCGAAGCGGTTAACCCCGCCGCTACCTACCTTCCAGATAATTTCAGAGCGTGTTCTGTATCGTGCCTGACTGTCTGTCCCTGATAGGTAGGTTTAGATAGATAAATGTAGTTACAACGTTGCCCCGGTTCCGTGTGTTTTTATTTTCTCAGTATTAAGTCCCTCTTCGTCTCTCTCATACTGTCATTCTGCTGGACTATTTGCACCCAACTAGTAACTTTTGGCGAGAGAGTCAGAATCGGCCAAGAGTCCCCTTTCAGCTTACAAATTATAGCGTAAATCAGGCTACCGAAGCACCTACGTAGTATAAGTACCCAGGCTGGTCGATCGGAGTTACGCAGGTACGGTGAATTCGCCCACCTCACAGCCCTGTTTACCCAATATTCTCTATGAGAAAGCTCCATCGCGGCTGGAGCCTTAGGCATATTCTTATTACGCACGCGTATGGAAAGTTTGACGATCTGGAGCGGGGAAAGCTAATGAACGAGTATATAAGGACCTAGACTACCTAAAGGCTAGAGAATCACATCACTCCACAGCCCACCCAACGATTCTGAGACAGTTTGTTACGTAAAGGAGACTGTCTGCCCTTCGTTCATAGAGAAAGTAGAGGAGAAAATTTACGTACCACACGATTATCGAAAACCACTAATCATCACCACCCGAAAAGATGGCGCCGCCCGAGGATCTACCTCCCATGACATACCGTTTCCTGGGCCGCTCCGGTCTTCAGGTCTCGGCTATCTCCATTGGTGGATGGTTGACGTACGGCGGGTACACTGAGCAGGGTAAGTTCCCTCTTCGATGGTCGTTTGCGTGCTTGTTGGGGTGGATCAGATGCTCTCGACATAAGAGACGGACGGGAGGAGGAGGGTCTGTGTGCACGAGGAAAAGATAGAAGAAGAACAGGAGGAGCTGTTTTATGAGGGTGGAAGATGACATGCAGGAGCGGCTAAGTTATTGGAGGAGTCAAGTCAATGAAGGAAAGCTAATGCTCGAATTTCTACAGAGAAGGCACATGAGTGTATGAAGGCCGCGTATGATTGCGGTATCAACTTCTTCGACTGTGCTGAGATATATTCTGGTAGGTGACCCTAATCCTTGAGAATCAACTATACGTTTATTTCGCTATGCTTGACGCGCGTAAGACAATAACCCGGCTGATATCTAGGCTTTTAATAGACGGCAAGTCTGAGGAGGTTATGGGTGCAGCCATCAAGAAATACGGCTGGAAGCGCAATGACCTCGTCATCTCAACCAAGGTACATCTTCTCATCCCGAGCTTATCTCTAACACGCCCAGTTCCTTATTCGCCCCCCAACCTGTCACATGCGCCATGAAGAAAACACCCAGCTAACATGCCCAACATAGATCTATTGGGGCGCCGCCTTCGGCAACAACCCCGTGAACAACAAGGGCCTCTCGCGCAAGCACATCCTCGAGGGCACGGACGCGTCGCTGAAGCGGCTGGGGCTCGAGTACGTGGACATCATCTACGCGCACCGGCCGGACCGGCAGACGCCGATGGAGGAGACGGTGCGGGCCTTCAACCACCTGATCAGCACGGGCAAGGCGCTGTACTGGGGCACGTCGATGTGGAACGCCGACGAGATCGCGCAGGCGTGGCGGTACGCGGACCGGCTGGGCCTCGTCGGCCCCATCACCGAGCAGCCCGAGTACAACATGCTGTCGCGCGACCGGGTCGAGCTCGAGTACGCGCACCTGTACCGCGAGGTCGGCACCGGCCTCACCGTCTTCTCCCCCTTACGCCAGGGCCTGCTGTCGGGCAAGTACAAGGACGGCATCCCCGAGGGCTCCCGCCTCGCGCAGAACCAGGTCGAGTTCATCGCCGGCTGGCTCAAGCGCACGGGAAAAGATAAGTTCGACGAGATCGTCCAGCACGTCAACAAGCTGGCGCCCGTCGCCGAGGGCCTGGGCATCAAGCAGAGCACCCTCGCGCTCGCCTGGGTCCTCAAGAACCCCCACGTCTCCTCCGCCATCATCGGCGCCAGCTCCGCCGAGCAGGTCTACGAGAACGTCCGCGCCGTCGCCGCCGTCGAGAAGCTGACGCCCGAGATCATGGACAAGATCGACGAGATCCTGGGTAATAAGCCGCCTGCTATCGTTGCGCGGTTCTAGACTCCCTCACGATATGTTGGGCACTCACTGTAGATCTGTGATAGACAGGCGAGTAGTGATCTCATCGGGTGTTAGAGGGCATTAAATATAAAAAAGAAAATATAATAGATACTGAAGAAATAAAGTCTGCTATGATCGCCCCCGGTCTTCTTTCTGCGTGCTTGTACATGGAGATATCAGTCCTCGTGCCTGAACTATCTATGGTCGTTACGGCGTTTTCCTCTCGTATTTTCCATCGACGTTCAGTTCATCATCTCACGTTCTGCATTGGTACCATATCCGCAATGGCATAATCATTCAATTTCTGGGTATATCGTGACCTAGTTGTCTGCCTCTTATTATATATATACCAACTTGTCCTCCTCGGTTGAGGTATGCGATGCATCCATGCCATGGAGAATTGCACTGGGTACTATTAGGTCAGGGTGAGATGGTGGGTTGATTAAGTCTCAGTTAAGGTTCAGACGTGCATTGCCCGGCATGAATTGCGCGCTCGCTTGAAGTGTTTCTTATCCGTCTTTAAGCTCTTTTGTTACTGAGCGCATGCATGCATGCATGGTGTGTATGAATAATCGGGTTTCGGCCGTTGATTATGTATGCCCATCATATCGTGCCGTACCCGTGCGTTGCCGTGTCTCGATTGTCCCATTCATCATCATTTGAGGCCATGCGTCCCCGTATCAATCTTAGGATGACGGCAGAACCGCCCTTTGTGGTATCGTCGGCTCATCCGTTGTTGCCGATGTTGTGGCAGTATTCCCCTCTGTCGTTGCTGTTGTCGTAGTCGTCGTTGTGGTCTCCGTAGCATCTCCCCTCGTTTCATCGCTTGTCCCGGCACTATCACTAGCACCACCAGCTGTGGCATTCCCAGGAGCATGCCCCCTACTCTCCTCGCTTGTTCTTGCGGCATCCCTGGCACCACTCGCCGTCGCATTTCCGGTAGCATCATTCCCTCCTATTTCCTCGCTTGATCGCGCACTATCCCTCGCACCACTCGTCGTTCCCCTAGCCGGCGATCCCGGCTCAGGCCTTGCACTCGAGGGCAGCTCCTCAGCATACAGCGGCGGGCTCCGACTCATACCCGCCTCGGCCATAGCCTGAGAATACGACGTCAATTCGATATGTTCTGCGCCGGCCTCCGAAGGCGGCTTGGGCGCGTTGGGCATGTACGCGGGCGGCGCCTCGCCGAGCTCGTTGAGGCCTTCCTCCCTGCTGCCCACGCCGGCGCCCAAGCCCAGACGCCTCGATCTACCTCCTCGCCTCCCCCCGCCTCTGTCGCCCGCGATGATGATCACCCCGTTCGGCCCGCGGTCCAGCTGCGTCCGCTCACGCCGCCCCTCCTCCAGCTGGCGCTGGTACTCCGGGTCCTGGGCCAGCCGTGCCAGGCGGTGCTTCTTCCGACGGTAGCGGTAGCATGTTATCACCGCAACTATTAGTCCGAAGCCGAGGACGGGAATCAGCACGTAGGCGAAGGGGTTTTGATTGGACCCATTGCTTGGGTTGTCGTCGTTGCCTAGCGCCATACTTTTTTCTTTCGTTCTTTTCTCCCTTTCTCTTCTTTTATTTATGCCACTTGGTAATATGTTTGGTTAATTGCTGAATGCTTCCGACTCAGGGGTTTTTTTTTTTTTTGCGAAGTCTGGATGGAGGATTTGACGACGGATTTGGGCGGTGCACGTTTGAGACGCACCCCCTTGACGGGTTGTAACAAAATCCGTCCGGGTGGCGGGATTAACAGCTATGCGTAATCCTACAAGCCTCGAGACGTCTCTGAGTCCAACGTGGAATGTCTCGCAGCTAACGGCTGGTAGAGCTCGCTTGTCTAGATGGCTCACACCGTAATACACCCTCGCGGTGGTCTTCGCTCGCCGAGGAACCTACAGACGTTCACCATTCATCAAGTGCATCAAGATGAAGTGAACGTGCAAGGGAGGTAAATTTGCCTCTGGGGCGCAGAATGATTACTAGCTAGTATGTATACCTAGCCGATCTTCGCGGGTAACTGTTGAGGTATAGGATATAACAATTCAATCGATTAGTGAGAAGGGCGAAAAAGGAATTATGATGATGACAATGGGAGAGGTTGGACTAAAAAGGAAAGATTCAATGTTTCTGAACTAGACAGATACCTACACTATGTATGTAGCATCCAAATAGTGAGAACGCCCTGGTTCACATTTATTTGGGTCGTTCATCGTCAGCTGCCGCCCCCGGTAGTCTACTGTAGTTAGTGGCAGGTAATACGTACGTATACCTACCCAAGATAGGCAACGGGAGGTCGGGGATGGGTTACAACTTTATGGGATGATGGGTTTTGGAGGGGTAATTCCAAATCACAAGGTGTTTCTCTTTTTGTTCTTGACCTAAACCTGGTGACAACGGGAGCACCAAATCAGTACAGTAGATAGACTAATCAATCTTGCGTGTACGGAGTACGCTGTACGCTGTAGGTACAGTATTTGAATGGGCTCCTCGTCATCATTGCTGATGATCATCGGTTGGATAGAAGTAGGCGGAGTCCCACGGAAAGCACGGCAGTCATTGCATTCAATTGATTGTCTTGACGTGTGCTATTCCCATATGGGTATAGTCGTACTCAACCTTGATTGCTTTTTTGGAATCTTGGGTCGAGCCAAGCCACCCCGGACCTGCATGGGTCCTTGACCGTTGTCTGACCACTGATGGTGGCTAGAACCGAACCACATCAATAATGCAGCCACATCCCATATTCCGTTTTAGTATTAGGTACCTACTTACTTACTTAGTAGGTATCTTGGCATAGCACCTTCAATCTTGCTGCATCTTCAGCATCTTCAGCATCTTGCACAACAACATACAGTAGTACCCTTGAGGTTATCAAGAAGCAGTAGCACAGAAGTGTCTAATCCAGATTATTATACCCATTATACTACAAATATACTTGTAGCTGCACTGTCATCCATCCATCAATCACTATCAGCGTCGGTGACAATGGTTCGAGCAATCAAAGGTACCTAGATGTCTATCTCATCATGTCTACCGGCCACGCTGGACAAATGTTGGAAATCTAACGTTTTCTATTTACCTTGTAGGAACCTTGGTGGAATGCGACCCGTCTATCAAATCCATCATTGTTAACATCGATAAGGAGAAGAACGACTACATTATCGAGGATCTTGACGATTCGCACCTCTTGATTAAGGATGTCATGGTTGCACAGCTCAAGGCCAAGTTGGAGGAAGTAAGTCTCTGACCAATTTGTATCTGATTCACGTTGTTGCGCTTCGGCGACCGCTAATTTCATGAACAGAGATTGAAGGAGACTGTCCCTTTCGTAGAAGAGGATTCAGGCTCCGACAAACAATAAAAGATGAGACCATGTCTCTAAGTTGTGACGTCTAGCGATCTCAATTCTTCATCTCGGGACTGGATGTTGTGAGCCTGGTAACTAGGGTCGGATAGACTCGGCAGACGTGATCGGCTTCTACTGAGCGCGACCAAACAATAAAGTCTCACTACTAGCCTGCGGGGTGCTCTGTTGTACCAGCATACTATCAAACGCTTCTACAGGCTCAAGATGCTACTAGTACATATTTCGTAAAACGTGTGGTCTTTCAGTTGGAACTGATAAGACACATATACCATTGTCTAATATCAGGTGCTTGAAATTTTACCCTGGTAATGTGTTCTTCTATTTCTCCGGAACCTACAACTTCTCAAATCTTGGTTTTGTCTTCTTAATACCAGAGAGCATGGCAGCTTTTAGATCGTTTGACTGAAGCATTGCTGCATTCCAAATCGCTGTGTAGCGGAGGCCTAGTTTTCTATTAGCAAGTAGACCGACCCTTCATTGGGTTATTACTCACCATCTGCCACCGAGTTATCTCTAGAGTAGTTCAGAATCTCCTTGGTGCCCTGTACGGCCACGGGGCTCTTAGAAGCGATGAGTGTTGCTAGTTTCGTGGCAGCATCGATGGCCTGTGACTTATTTTCTAAAACCCTGCTAACGAACCCTACTGCAAGCGCCTCATCAGCGCCGAAAAACCGGGCGGACAAGCACACGTCCTTGACCCAGGAGTGGTTGCCGACGATTTTGGGTAGGCGGCTCAGAGTCCCAATATCTGCCGCCATACCGATATCGACCTCTTTTACAGAGAATTTGGCGTCTTTGGAGCAGATCCTGATGTCGGCACAGCAGGACATGTCTATAGCAAGACCGATAGCTATGCCGTGCATTACCACAATGACGGCTGTGATGTATTAGACACATGATACCGAGTTGATATAAATGGGGGGATGAAACCATACGCTTTTCGCACTTCTCGATTGCGCTAATACTATCCTGGAATTCGTAGATATTCCGTCTGACGCGAGTTGCGTATCTTGACCCGTCTGACGTTCCATCTTGTGAGAGGATAGGCCCTTGACTTGCCGCATGGACGTCGAGACCCGATGTGAACGCTCTCTCCCCTACTGCAGAGAAAATGACTGCGCGCACATTGGGGTCGTACGATAGTTTTCTGAAGATCTGGCCCAGCTCGAGCCACATGTCCTCGATGAAGGCATTCAGCTTCTCGGGCCGGTTGGTCTCGACGTGCGCCACATACTCGGCCGGTGACGAGATGAGGAAATGCTTGAAGCCGGTATAACCGTCTAGTGTGGCCACCATTTTAAAAACTATTATAGTAATGCCTCAAATTGATATTTAAAAGGGTTTAAAGTTGGAAAATTGTTGATAGATATTTAAATAAAGAATGAGTTCCTTATTTAACTACATGTAAACATTCCCTGGATATAAGTTTAGAACTGTTTCCTACAGTAGTTGAGCCGAGGTCCATTATATAAGTAGGGACCCTTGCTTGCTTGATTAGTATCCACCAACCTAGGTAGCATCACGACCCTTGGCTTGGCATATAGACTATTGTGATCTTATCGATATCGGGCTTATCAGTTAATCGTGCTCGTCGCTAGCCACTCTTAGCTCGAAGTGATGGTGGGGCTGACCATTAGGTAGGTAGCCTCAGTACCTAGCAAAAAAAAAAAAAAAGTAACACATCCAGCTTTTGCTCGTTGACAGAGACACCAATTGACAAAGATGGCGGCCGAGGTGGCACCTCTGCAACAGCTGAAGCTGCCCTCGGGCCCTTCTGTCGTCACCGCAGAGCAGAAGTACTGGCGGTCCTTCAAAAATCAGCTAGTCATCCCGACGCCCACCGAAGTCCCCGTCACGCATATCACTGCACCCATCACACACCCAGGCGCGAATCTGACGAGCGATAATAACGATCTCTTCGCCGTCACAGCCGGCCCGCGTGTGCAAATATACTCGATAAGGACGAGGAAGCTGGTCAAGACATTCACGCGCTTCGCCGACAATGCACGCAGCGGTGAGATCCGACGGGACGGCCGCATCATGGTCGCTGGTGAAGATTCGGGGAGAATACAGGTTTTCGATGTCAAGTCGAGAGCTATTCTAAAGACGTGGACGCAACATAAGCAGCCCGTGTGGACGACCAAGTTCTCGCCCACCGATCTCACCATGCTCATGAGTGCCGGCGACGATCGCAGCGTAAGGCTGTGGGACCTGCCCAGTTCCGAGAGCACATCCGTCTTCCTCGGCCACTCGGATTATGTTCGCTCGGGTGCCTTCATACCTGGTACCATGAGCAACCTGCTAGTGAGCGGTAGTTACGACAACACGGTACGACTCTGGGATCCGCGAACGCCGACCTCGTCGTCCTCGGTCATGGTCTTCAAGCACCACGCGCCCATTGAAGATGTTCTACCCCTTGCATCAGGCACGACCGTCCTCGCCTCTGCAGGAAACCAAATATCAGTCCTGGATTTGGTTGCGGCTAAGCCTCGCCATGTGATTACGAACCATCAAAAAACCGTTACCTCTCTTAGCACCGCCTCCAACGGCCGTCGTGTCGTATCCGCTTCTCTCGATGGACATATCAAGATCTACGAGACTACGGGATGGAATGTCGTGGCTGGCGCCAAATATCCCTCGCCTATACTTGCCGTGCGCGTCGTCACCGCAGGCGCCAACGACGATGATAGGCATTTGGCCGTGGGTATGCAGTCCGGCGTATTATCGTTGCGCACACGTCTCACAGGCTCGGAGGCAGCGCGCGAACGCGAGCGCGAGAAGGAAATGGAAGCGCTCCTCGCAGGCACCATCGCCACACACGACAGAGCGAAGAATAAGCGAAAGAAGCAGGCCGCGGCCACCAAGCGCCTGGATATGGTAGGCGAGGGTGCTGATGTAGTAATAGCGAACGACCTCTCGCGCCCAAAACGCGAACAGCAGTGGCAGAAAGATCTACGGCACGGGAACTTCAGAGTCGCGCTAGACCGTGTGCTCGAACCAACGTCAAAAGATTATGGTCCATTGACGGTCCTCACAGTTCTCGTGGCGTTACGCCACCGTAGTGCCCTACGTGACGCTCTTGAGGGCCGCGACGAGATATCGGTCCAGCCAATCCTCAAATGGGTGCAATTGCACATCGTCGACCCGCGATACGTGTCTATGTGCACTGATGTTGCAACGCACTTACTGGATTTATACGTCGAGTTCGCGGACGATAGCACAGAACTTGCAACGGCGTTCAAACTACTATATCGCCGTGTTAAGCTCGAGGTCGAGAGGGCGCAAAAGGCAATTCAAACCAGCGGGATGCTGGACAGTCTTCTAGTATGCGCCGATTAATGCGTTGAGTATATCAAGGGGTCTTGGCTCATTGAGCGGAGGGTGATGTGTTGTTTCGTCCTACCAATTTTACGGCCGAATCTTGTATCGAAATACTCCATGATGGGAGTTTTCGACCTGTTGCCACAAGCCAGTAGGCAGAGCGTATAGGATGGGAGTCCGACATGGTTTTGGATTCAGGCGTGAGGTTGAGGAAGGTGAACTTACCCAGAGCAACAACTGGCTGCCTATGTAGCCCATAGCCATCTCTGGCTGTCTTGCATTGCGACGGCGTTTGTGGCTTGTTTGCTTGCTTGCCTGCACATTATTATGGATAAGATAGGATTGGTAAAAAGGAAGGGAGAATGATGATCTTCGTATATAGCTACACTCTATGCATGCTGATATAGTATGCTGTAGCATGTTCACATAGATACATCCGTCAATGATACCTCTATATATTGATCAGCTTTATCTCAGAAGTGATGTTCCTAATGATGACAATTCGTCAAGCAACTACTGTTGGACAATATATTAAATTTAAAAGGAAGGCCTTTTGTCGCCATCATGTGCGAAATCGCTTTGTTGTTTTCTCCGCTCTGCCATAGCTACACGCATTTGCGTTATGATGAGCCAGGGGGAAGAATGAGAATAACCTGATTTCATCTGTGTATGCTACTTAAGAAAAAAGGCGTCTGTAATAGTAAAGCCTAGGCGTAAATACCTTCTTCTGAGTGAATCCAATATTGCGCAACTGTAACGAACAGAAGTCGCATCTGCCAAATATCAGGGTGAACTCGTTCGCATAGATGATTTATCTCTCCTATAACCATAGAAGCTGATCATACTTGGATCGGGCAAAGACGTTAGATTATTTTACATCCTTGTAAATGACGGCCATAATAAATAGCGCTTTTTCCGTACTCAGCTGGCCGATTGTGGTGTTGCACCGCAGAGATGTCACGATGACCATCCCACCACTGCTGGGATCATACATAGCTGAGAGGCTATCTTCCGTTTCTATCAAGATACTGCTCCGGATGCTTGGGCCTTTGACAATGCGCACGTTGGAAATATAGTAAACCAGATATTTACCTATGATCTTCAGATCACAAAGCTTATATATGCTGGATATTATCACCCATTCGATCCAACATTTAATGGTTACAAATCGGAATATGAAGGCTATGTGTATATCTGTGGTTCTTAAGTGAACGTGTAAGTTTCTTGGCATATCTTGAGTCACACAACGTCATTATTGAAATAATGATGCTTTGGCGTTAGTAGGATATGATATGGTACCTACGGCTGTTGTTATGGATGAGATTCAGATCTCGCCTGAGTTGTATTGTATCGTTCTCGAGTACATGATATCTGGTTTATACATGCACATCTTCTAGGGTAGTGTACGAACAGGTAAAGCGTATCAGGAACCTTACTGCATACCAAGAGGTAGCAACGGGCGAATCATTAATTACCTTCTTATGTCATCTTTTCTCGTTTCGTTTCATTGCTTAGGGCTGAGTCGGAAATTTAAGGTAACTTTTCGCGAGATTACTAGATGCAGCCAGAAGGACGCCGATGTATCCATCACAGAGCCTTTGGACTGGATGACAACCTTGACGACAAGCTTGTGGTATTGTAAAATAGCATCCATGTCTTCCGAAGCTGACAAAGAGGTATTGCGCCATCTGCGGGCTATTATTCCTCCCCAAAACTGGGCTCCAAGACGGGATCCCGCTGCTCACTGCCCGATATGGAAAACGTGCAATAATTAAGATTGCCCACTTTTCGATTACACAGCAACGATGTCAAGTTTCCGCGAGCTTGGCCTATCAACACAACTAGCTATGGTTAAAACAAGTCAGCGATTAAAAATTCGAGCTCAAACCCGCAATGTCTTGTCGTCTGGTAGCGTTATATAATGCGAAGCCATGCCCGGTCAAAATGAAAATAAGTTGAAAGCCAAGCTAGGCCGGCATCAACCACAACCGACAGAAACCAGATAAAACAACGTCGAACAATCAGCCAGAATGCATGTCTCAAAGCTAGCACTAGCAACGCTAGCCACACAGACCGCAGCCTTGACGCCCTGGGACGAGTGGGAGCACGGCCGTGTTGCTCTCCAGGACGTCAGCATACACTTCCGTTACGCCGGCCATGGTCCACCTCTCCTCCTCGTCCACGGCAACCCGCAGTTCAGCCTGACATGGCAGACCATCGGGCCGCTGCTGGCGGAGAACTACACCGTGATTGCGCCAGACAACCGCGGTGCGGGCGCGAGCAGCATCCCGCCCGACGGGAACTACAGCGCGACGGCGTCGGCGGGCGACCTCGAGGGCGTGCTCGACTTCCTCAACATCACGTCGGCGTACGTGTTCGGGCACGACAAGGGCGTGGGCATGGCGCTGGCGCTCGCGCTGCGGAACCCGGGGCGCGTGCGGCGGCTCGGGGTGGCCGAGTACCCGATCCCCGGCTTCGGGTACGAGGGCTTCGCGGACCCGGCGCCGTTCTGGGACCTCTACCAGAACCCGCAGCTGGCGCTCTTCCAGATCCCGGACCTGGCCGAGTTCCTGATCGCCGGGCGCGAGAAGGCGTTCCTGGAGTGGTACTTCTACCACGGCAGCTACTCCGGGCCCACGGCCTTTACTGAGGACACCGTCGACCGGTACGCGACGAGCATCTCAAAGCCTGGGTTCCTGCGCGCCATGTTCGGCCCGTTCAGCACCGCGTCCGTGTCCGCCGACGCGAGCTTCTTCAAAGGCGCGCTGGCATCGGGGAAGCTTGACATACCTGTCTTAGGACTCGGAGGCGAGGCCAGCACCGGCATCCCGTCGGTACTGCATCAAGTCTACGACCCTATCGCGGAGAACTTGGAGATTGACGTAATCCCGAAGGCGGGGCATTGGATTGGTGAGTGACTTACGATGCAGCTGAGGGGTTTTGACTGATACTAATGCTGAGGACGGAATATAGGCGACGAGAACCCTGCTTGGACTGCAAATCGCCTCGCACAATTCTTTAGGGATTCTACCCCTATCCCAGACCTTGACCTGTCATATTTGAAGGATAGAGTCACTTTGAAGATTGGGTTCTATGGGACCTATAGGAATGCGGCTCTGGGAGGTTTCAACGCATCTTAGAAGTAAGATATAAAGCTTTTGGGCTTTTTGGAGATGATAGCTAGTTAGAAAAATGTATTATAAGTAATGTATTTTGAGTTGTAATGCCGCTTACTCACTGGGCTTCTCGATAGTATTGTTGAGAAGCAGTTCGTAACGAGTCGACAATTAGGAGATATTATGCGCTGCAAAAAACACATCACCACTAACCTTAGCCCCACTAGCAGCAGACCTATGCAATCTTAAGAAGGGGGGTGTACACAGAGACGCATCCAGCTGAGATGCGCCCAGGCTTTATCCAACAATAACATTATTATGACGATTGTATTATGTTTCTTAGCTGAAATTGAGGGTATTGGAGCGTTTAATTATAGGAGACTACGGGTTATGCGTGACTATCCCGAGAAGCTCAAGAGGGAACTCTAGACTAAAAGGCTTGGCGTTAAAGAAATTTCCTGTTCGGGAAAGATGACGCTCGTCTGTTTGGAGGAGGAATAGGCCCACTACCCTACGATCATACACGCTTCTATAAGTAATCTCGAATCCGCGACTAGAAAAGTCCAACTATCAACTCGCCTATTGCCTACTAGCGGTCGTCATTTTTTGGACTTTATAAACAAACCAATATCCGAACGCTTTTCGTCCCTCCGTGATCGGATTGTGGTATGGTTGGGATACCAAAAGTCAATCGCTGCGAGCATTGCAGGAGGCGGCGGGTGAAGGTAATGAGACGGTTAAACCTCCAACGGCAGCGCTTCAAACCCAACCTAGACTATTCATAATATTCATCATAACCGATGTAGAGCAAGTAACTGACGCAGAGATAGTGTGACGAAGATTGGCCGACATGTGGCACATGTCGCCGAGCGAGGAGGGTCTGCTCCGGACCACCTGGACCTGTGAAATTCGTTCATAATGGAGACCACGCAAAAGGTGTCGATAACTACAGAGAAAGCGAGAGGAATAGATTCGCTAGTCAAAATGACACAGAGTCTAGTTCGCGAAAGCTTCTCCCAGGTGACTTTATTGAGTTTGAGAGGGAAGAGGAGGATAAGGTAACGCTGATGCAAGTTCGCCAAAAAGCAGCTGGTCATGGAGGCGGAACGTTTGCTACGATGCGACACGTGAGACCGCGTGATCTACGAACGCCACTACCGGGTCAGATTCCGCGGAACTGCGTCGACAACGTAGCAGCACAAGTTGTTTGTTGCCTTCACTCTACTGCAGGAACTGAGCACGATCTCGCCCTAAGCATCACATGGGCCGACCTTGCACCACAGAGACTATACTCGTCTACTGCCTTTTGCGCAGCTATCAGCTTTTATATAATCACCTGGGGAAAAGCACGCGAAGCCGCCGCACCATTCTCGACTATGGTTATCGATCGCAAAGCTTACGGTAAGACGCTTGGATTCCTCCGGTCGGCACTTCGCGATCCCAAGCAGGCCTACGACACTGGAACATTGGCAGCCATTGCCCTGATACATAAAATTGAGGTTGATTTCGATGGCCGAAGGTGCTTTGCAACTCCAAGCAACCATGCAGCGGGTTTATACGCGTTGACGGCAGCAAGGGGACCGCCGCGGCTTCACGACGAACTAGACGTGCATCTCTGCTTCGAGACCATGACAAGATTGATGATGCACGTAATAATGAATGAAGAGGATAACTTCTATACCCACACGGACTGGATGGAGGTTATGCGAGAGGCATTACAAGCTGATGTGGTTGGACACTCCCCATATAAGAATCTATATGCCCTTGGATTGTATCTTGCGCAGTGGCCGAACCTGGCTATTGAATCAAGACAATTTCATTTAAACCCCAACCCTCTCTGGGGCTTACAGATAGCGGCCAAGATAGCTAGGTTATCAGAGGAGTTGTACGACTTTGAGAGAGACAAAATCGGCCCACTTTGGGAGATAGGGGCATTGCGGACAGTACCTGATCCGCAAGCACCATGGAGTGAGGCATACCACTTTATGGATTGGCCAACTAGCCAAGTTTTCATTATGCGTAAGTCAACACTATTCTGTCCTCATCCCCGAGTCGCAGTTTGCGGCAAAGAGCACAACGAGACTATCAACTAACATGAATCCCCTAGATGCGTCAATAAGTATTGCGGCAGCCCGAATGCAAGCGGTAGCCCTCGATTATCTAGACAAACCCAACCCGCTACTCGAGCAGCAAATACTAGAGTGGAGTCAGAGGATCTGGAAATCACAAGCGTGCATCGACCGATTCCGCCTCGCTGCCATAGCATCAATAGCGTCGCTTATCCTGTCATACGAGAGCGCCACGGGGCGCACACGGGAGGTGATTTTGACAAAAGTTCAAAGCGTCAACTCCCCACTCCAGGGCTACGTTGTGACAGACCCTGTTCTGGTCAAGGCTTGTAGGATCGCTACCGGGAGACTTCCTTACCCAGAGCCGTACTCCACGATCACTGGCGTGCCGATAATCTGTCACGGTCATAGCGGACTATCGCGCCCACCTAACTAGTACAATACATTTGCGGATGTCTTTGGACAATATTAATCATTTGTCAACAGAGATTCTTAACGTTATTTATTGAAGTAGCTCGGGTGAACTTACCTACCCCTAAGTCCTGGCTAAGGAGGTAAGCTAACTATTACGCATTTAACAACACCAGATATTAATAGATTTAATGAAGAACTACTTAATCAAATAAATCATAATATAAGCAAACAGATGTAGTAAAAGATTAACGAAAAGTTTAGTAAAATAATCAAGCATTAAAGGTTTAAATCAGTAGTAACAAGTCAAGTTGCTTATTTTTTTTTTCAATTATATACCCGAAAGGCGGGTACCTGGGGGGCCCACGATGAGGTGGCCCGTAGCCCAATATAATTCCTTACTGGGGTGGAGGAGAAGAGGCATTAGGTGGCTGTGGCTGAATCGGTGCACCATAAGGATATGAAGAATGAGATTGATACTGGACTTGTGGCGGTTGAGCAGGAGGCTGGTCATGAGGCGTGATGTGAAGGGAGCTGACTGGTGCCTTGGTTGGCTTAGATGTCCGCTTTTCCCCGGCTGTCTTCGAGTCGACTTCTTGCACGATGGTTTCCTAGTCCATGGAATCCTTCCTTCGGGTGTAGTAGTTTTTCACCGGACGAAGTTACTGATTTTCTGTTGAATTCTCGATGGCATTTGCCCGCCGTTGGTAGATTGAGTTCCACGGCTGCTCAGCGTCGTCTGATGATCTCGTTATTGACATGTTCTCACGGGGAAAACAGTTGAGAGGAGAGCGTTCCCCCCATCTTGAGATTGTTACGGATCTGATGGGAGGTAATACTCCGGAACTTTTGAAAATGGAAGGCTTTTTCGTAATGCGCCATCGAAATACCTATGTAGCCCCCACATCCGGCACTGCCACCGACCACGCATAGTCGGCGTCCAATCAAGACACAATATGTATGCTAGGCAGAATTGGGGGCCGTATTAGGGGTTGGGCTACATAAGAACACGACACCCACCCATTTTAAGAATCCCAATCAAGCGCCTGTACGGGCTGACAATGTCAGACCCTGCTTCCCTCTTTCTTGCCATCGCCCCTCTGGCTCTTCAGGCATTCAAGGGCTTCCGTACGCTCAGCTCCAAATTAAGGACCTTTAGTCACTACTCGCAGGAATCGAAACGACTTCGAACAAGGTTTGAGGCCCAGCAGGACTTTTTTCAGTCGGAATGTGAAATACTACTTCGGAAGGTTACCGATAGCCAGTCGAAGGTCGAAGCGTTCTTGAGAGCGCGACATTTCGACGATGATTGTCACGATACCCTCAAACGGCTGTGCACCTACTTGGGGGCACGACAAAAAGCTTTTCAAAGCACTTTCGAAGTGATAAAGGCATCTCTCCAGGATCTCGAAGCCGAGTTGCATGGTTTCGAGCAATTTGAGTCGAAACGGCAAGATGTCAGTTTGCAGTCAGCATAGTGGGAGGATATGCTAGTCGTTCACCACCTGCACCTATCTAATTTATGGCTATAGGGCGAAAGTCTCAGAGATGCTATAAAGCGGCTTAGATATCGCCTCAAGATTACGATCAACAAGACTATTTACGACGAAGCCTTGGAAAGACTGAAACAATCCAACCATGACCTCAAAAGCATTAGAAAGCATGCACAAGAACTAGAAGTCGTTTACGCACATGGTGTCGCCAACAACATAAAGCTGCTTCCATTAGAATGCAGGCATTTCGGAAGGGTCCGGTTGGCAGCTCTTGCCTTCCGCGAGGTGATGGTGACACACTGGGTCTGCCACGTTTCCTTGTATTTAATGTCCGTGCGCGTAGTGCTGTTAGTGTACTCGCTGTCACGATTGGTGTTTTTTATAGAGGCAAAGCTCCAAGTTGGGGTCCCGTTTGTGGCCGGAGGTTTTCTGTTTACGAAGTAAGAAACCTAGGCCTACGCCATGCCCTTCGCAAGCGTTGGAGCGGATAGGCAAGGGAGGTCGGAGGTTTTCTGCTGTAGGCAGTCCATACGGCTGGGTACCTAGTCCTTATAGGCAGTCCGGACAAGTAGGTCTATATGGACTACCTGCCTGTATGCATTGCCTGCCGGTATGCACTGCCTGTATGAACTGCTTACTTTATATACAGCAGGAAACCTCCGGTCTCCCTTGACTACCCGCCCCAAAGCTTGCGAAGGGCATGGCGTAGGCCTAGGTTTTTTTTTTAAATTTTCTTTAACAAAATCGTTAAACATCAAGTTTCGAAAATACTACAAATACCATTCAACAAAAAGCAAAGCTAACACGATCATCAAAATTAGAGAACATACAGGACAACAGGCAGGCAGGTCACCTTTTGGGGGATTCAGATACATAGACTGTAAAACAGAGGCGAGGGAGCCTCAAGAGCCTTATATGGCTGGAGGCTTTGTGGTAAAACTAACTGCATTCGTTCTCCCCTTTTACACTTCCCCTAACAATCCGATCTTCTAACTTTAACGTTAGCTCTTCTGCTTCATTACTTCCTAATGCAGAAAATATCCGGCCGTAAGCCGTAGCTATTAGCTGGATCGATACTTGAGCACCTGCACTACTTTGATATATAACTGGAGATAAATCTTTTGACGTAGCATTGTTGAATATTCAGGTGGGCCTGATGGGATAGCTACTTTGCTGTGATTAAGGACGCCGCTACGGGAACCTGAGCTCAGCTAAAGCCTACTAGACCTATATTGCGAGAGACGCGGAGAAAGTTCATACAGTGTGAGCCGAGGGTTAATCGTAGGAATGCGGAACGCGGTCTGTGTAGTGCGGAAGGCTGCTAAGTGATATAGACATGATTATATTGAATTCCTAGACTGGGTCGGCCTTAAGAATGGGCTCGCAATCTCAGACATTGATACCGAGCTATTGGGAGATGTAGTAGGAAGGGAGTACCCGAGGATTCTTATTAGCATGGAGAAGTGAAACTTATACTAAAGCCTGAAACAGGGTGACAAATTAGTTAACCGAAGGGGGAAAGCACGTGTCCTAGATGACGTAGTACTATCCAAAACCGTAGTCTTTGTTTTGTTCGACGAAGGTGATTGTCCGGAAACTGGCGATATTTTCTCATGACGACGCGTCCCTTGAATGACCGTGTTTTTGCTGTTGACATCGACACTTTTGGTTCGCGATTAGGTCTCGTCTTTATACAATCATCTCTTTGAATAATAAATTTCACAATGCCTTATTTGGCGGCCTTGTATACATTCATTTGCTGTAATACTGATGTGTATATACTATAGTACAACGCAGCGGCGTTACAACTAGCTTAGCCGTTTTGGTGTTTAAGCATTATCATTATTTATACAAACTCCGACTCCTTGGTTTTTTCTCTTCTCCACAAGCCCCTGTTTTCGTCCTGATAGAATCCGTGACAACTTGCGTAACATAGGTAGAGATACCCGACCTAAGCGCAAAGGGTGGCAGTTAGGTTGACGGGCTGGGGGCATCCGAACACCTTCTTTTGGGCGGGAGTGCTGTAGCAATCAGCCTGGCCAGCGGCGCAGTCGAAGACCATGCAGCCCTCGCCCGGGGTCAACGTATTGTGAGACTGGGCAAAGGGGTTGCCATATTGCCTATATTAGTGTTAGTAGACGGAGAGTGGTTATACGTATTCCGAAACAACTCACGTGCTAAGCTCATCTATTAGAGACATTGTGTTAGCTTGGGTGTCACGAGATGCACAAAGGCGGACGCGGACGTGTACTCACAGTAAGCATAGTCGGGGTTCGAGCTGAACGAGTAGCCGAAGAAGAGCGGATTGGTGAGGGCCTTGGTAGTTGCGATCTTGACAGTCTAGATATTTGATATGATGGTTAGTTCACTCCGTAGTAACGACGTTACGGGTGAACGCGACGAACCGAGCCAGACGCGCGGAAGTTCTCAGAGAAGGACTTCCCGGTCGCCACAGTAGTTAGGGTTCCGGCGGCACTGCCGTCATAGGGGAATGACTGAACATAGACGGTAGACGGGCAGTTGTTCAGCACGACAGCCTGCTGAGCAGAAACACCAGAGGCAACGAGGGCAGCGCCCATGATGGTGGTAAACAGCTGCATCTTGGTGGATAGGGTGAATATGAAGACCGTGTTGGGTAGCGGGATATGTTCAAGAGTTGGATATGAGCTTTGTGATATACTCGTTGGACTGGAATGTTCTGTGTGAGTTACTCCTGACGTCAATGGGAATGAGCTTTGGACTAGCGATGGTGCTCTCCCTTTATATATTGATATAGACATTTCTTGGCATACAGTTAGGTAAGAGCATTGTCACGATGTAGCATATGATGTTATTGTCGTGTTCGCTTAGCTCCGGCTGCACCGGGTATAAGTTAGTGCTACACTGCACCTTACACCTGAGCTGTGGAGTGAATTAAGTCATCGCCAGCATCGCCAACATCCACAGGCGAAGAGAGCAATACGAGTCGCAATTACTCGTATTACCCTAGCACGAGGGCAGTTGGAGGGGACATCCGGCATGGCCCGTAGTGGATGGGACCTATCACCACTTGCACGCTTCCAGGGGTTGCACAGACTGTACCTCCCCGCATAATGTTGCCCTTTGTAGAACCCATGGTAATTCCAGAAGCGGTACTAGATGCTCCACTCCAAGACGGAACCTTCACCGCTAAACCCAGCTGCCCCTCTCTTAACAGCCCAACATTATATCTGTCTCGCCGTCATCATACGTTACCTAAAGCCAGCAGGTACAGCACTGTTGCCCAACAATGCTGTTCTGTTACGATTATGTCTAGCGAGCCTATGGGAATACTATGACTCCACAATGTAGTGTATACCTAATGTAGAGTACCTAGTATCAAAGATGCAGATTTTACTTTGATTATTTACACTACATTTGATGTTCGATGAAATAAGCTTCGAGACTTAATCAGAGCTCAGCCAATGACTAAAGCGGGGCTATGTTGTCATAATAGACTATCCAGTTAAAAGAGAGCTTGCAAGGGAAGGCAGCGCTGATTGCCATAGTGACTTTCTCTAAACGAAAAAGAGAGACAAAGACAAACAATGCGGAAGTAGTTTCTCTTAATCTCCGAATGCAATTACAGTATGGTTTTGGAGCTGTGTTTGAAAAGTCCTATTCCAATAAAGTAGAAGCCGCTACCACCGTTCAGGGTACAAGTATCGAGATTCGGTGAGTACGCCAAGCTGCATAACTGTCATGCTATATTACAAGTAGGTAGTAACTAAATAGGTCAGAGACGTTTCCACTCATCTACAATAGCAAGACGTGTCCGTTATGCAATGTACTTGGGCAGGTTCCGAATTCTTTTCGGCCGTTGTGATTCTGAATACGATCTTACTTTTTCCCTTAGAAATTCATCCGAATGTCCCCATCCGGGTAATGGAAAAAAAGAGACCCGAAGTTGGGCTATTGTCCGCGACCCAAATATTTGTTTTTCTCTTGCCGTTAGTGGAAACCAGCATGCATCATGGCATAATAGTATTTCGGCTAACGAGAGAACGGCGGGACTCTACCATATAGAGAAATGTCAGTCGCATGCAACAAATTCCCACCGCATCTCTCGCATCATGTTGCACTTCATAAGCTTAGTAGGCTCTGGCCCTATTTCATTTTCTCTTCGATATCATCGATTACTTCGTGACTAATTACTGTCGAGTCCTGGAGTTGTAGTCTTATCTAATTCCAAGCGTCAAGTCTTGCGATGCCTCCTGCTTCCTACGTTAACGCCACAAGTTAACCAATGTATAATTTAATGCACAAGATGGCGATCGGAAGATGCAAGGAGATTACCAGAGGCTTCTTTTATGCCATTATAGAAGTAACACTCTACTTCTATCGGAGATGATATTTGCACAATTAGGCAAGTCCCAGCACTGTAAGGCTTACTGAAACCCATTATTTGGTGAGGTTCGAACAATTGAGAATGGCCGATTGAATTAAGTAAATAGTTCTATGGCTGATAGAGAAGTGTCAAGTTAGCAACGATTAAGATTTTGTCATGTATAGCTCACTTCGTTTCAACTTCTGCGATCGCAAAGTCGGGACGGCACCGCAAGAATGCCTGCTAGAGCGGACTCATCCACACGCATCTTGAAGCAGTCGTATGCCACGCACTCGACTTGGCCATATCCATCGCACCAGGACAAATCCCACCTTTGGCGGCACCTCATCATCGCATCTAAAAAAGGGAGACTAATAATATCCCGTTGAATTCCTCTTCGCTCCGGAGCATACACCAAGAGACGCGAACTGGCTTGATCTTGAAAACAAATTAACCCTGATATCTTGCGCATCAGTCTTACCGGCATGTATTAAAAATTGAATAGAGTCGAATATTGCGGTGATGTTGTAGAGAAACACTCACTCGCTTTGGGTACCGCTCCATCTGGTTCGTCGCGTTCTATATGCCCTCGTTTATAGTTATACCAGATCCTCCTGCAAATGAATGAGTGCGCTGAAAAGCAGTTTGGAATTTTATGCCATAACTAGCCCAAGGTACCGTTAACCCTATCATGATTGGTGCATCAGCACTGCGCGGTTTGTTTCCCTCTAGGAAACCCTTGACAACGGCACCTCGACATAATGCCGTACGTCTGTAAAGAAAAAAAGGTATTGGTCATAGCCTTATATGCTTGCTCGGGAAAGTTTTTATACCTACGGTTTCATCCTACTAGACTAGAGTACGGCGATTCCTACCTTGGAGTGCATAGCCTTCACGTATTAGTCATATATGTACCGACTGGCTCCTAGTCCACCAACAAGAAGTGTGCCTTTACAGAACTTAGTATCGAAGTTCTCTAAAAGCCCGTGTGTGCCAGCCGAATGGCGAATCTTACGGTTATAAATAGACCGTTCTCAGCAGCCTTTTGAATCTACCCCTGAAAAAGCTTTTCGATGAACGCTGTTCCGATGCGGGGCCTATTTTATTATTGTTGAGCTCGTGGAACCATTGGAATTCATGGAAATGGTAACTTACTCGGCCAAGCTGTCAGATTATCTCTTTTCATATATGATTACGTACCGGATAATTACGTCTCTGCGCTGTGGGTGCTCTCACATTGAACCGCTTTCCTCGTAAAGATTATGTCAGCTATAGTATCGATATTCTACATACATGCAGTTATGGAGTAGATAGAATTTATGTGGCTAACACTTGCTAACATAGCTAGTATTCTCATTAGTATTACTTTCTTCTATGTATGAGTTTAATTTTCAATAAATTTAATTCTCCATAGTAAAATACTTTGTGTCTTTGAACCGAACGTAGTACAACCCCAACTCACGCTTCATATATGTCTATATCGTTAAACCCATGAAAACTGGAGAAAGGCCCTTCCCATCCAGCTTCTGCCTCGCTAAAGCCAGAGAAAGGCCCTTCCCACTCCATTTCTGTCCCATTGAGTGTCACACCCCACCCGTCCGCCAAATTCATCTCCGGCGCGCCGCTGTTCATCCCGAACTCAGAGAACCCCTCTCGGAAGTTGCTCCTCGGCCCCCATAACTCTAGCTGGTTTGTTGTGTGATCATCTTCTGGTGCCCCGCTCGCCACATTGAAGCCAACATCAAATTGCGCCACATCAGCATCTTCTGCTACGCCATCAAGCTCTATAACCCCCTGCATTGTTGATATCTCGCCTGAAGCCAAATCGTACTCTACTGGTTGTAGATGTATGTTGTAGAGGCCACTAGGTTCAGCCATTCTGAGACTCATGTCGTCCAGCGAGGCTTGGGGTACGCAATCCATGTCATAGGAAGCGCTAGATGGTTCACTGCCATTGCCTTCCTCGCTTTCATCACTCGAATCATCAAGTTCATCAGAAGACGTAGAGGAATAGTAATCAAATGATCGTACCTCATAAGTATCGGGCTTTATCTGTCGAATGCGCCAATCATCGATCGCTTCCTCATACAGAAAATAGACGTAAGAAGACAAAGTAAAACGCCTATCATGAAGCATCTGGTCTCTGTCTCCCCACGATCCGTATTGCATGAGGTGGTTTGCAACGGCGTAATGGCCGTGTGTTTTTGCAAAACTAACAGATCGAACATAATATATTCGCATCTGTCCATCGATTTGTGCGCCCATCTTCAAAAGAAACTGTACCACTAAAGCACTCGGAGTCAGTTATCACTATCTTAAGCATAGTTCTTGATAGTTTGAGAAGCTTCTATACACGATCTCGACTTATAATAGAAATTCTCTGCTCTAGAAGCCACCAAGTAAGGGAGATATTAGTCCTGGGAGATACTCACTGTCTAGCCTTCCATGCTCTGATGCGCCTTCAAGGGCCGTGCGGCCACACTTCTTAGCTGGTGGCGCATTTATATCTGCTCCACGAGACACCAGCAGTTGGGCTATTTTGAGATGCCCTTCAATGGCTGAGTATTGCAAAGCCGTTGCCCCAACCTCCAATGGTGTAGCTGGATCCACTCTGGCTCCCCAGTCAAGAAGGAGCTGAACCAAGTGCAAATGTCCATCGATCACCGCATATTGCAGTGCTGCTTTCTTTTCACGAGCCGTTGAATCTGTGAAATCTACTTCGGCTCCAGCATCGAGAAGAAGACGAACTATTTCGGTACTACCATTGATCGTGGCCAGAGTGAGAGGGACCAACTCTACGAAAGCGCAGTGTGGCTTGTAAGGCTTACACAAAAAATCAAAGCAATCGATTTTTGGGATGTACTCGCGCACTTTTTGAGTGTTTCCTGATTCAATAGCATAGAGGAGAAGTGTCCTATGGAACGAAAGATCCATTGTTTCTAGAGGGAATCGATCCCAAAATGCTTGTCGAATGGATTCGTGAACAGTTTCCATCAACGGCCATATATCGTTACATTGAAGGACGTATTCTCGCCTAATCATTGTTTCGATGACAGACTGGTTCTCGGACAAAAGGGCAGCACAAAGCGGCGTATATTCCTGTGTTGGGTCGGTCAGATAGCCACAACGCTGTGACTCGGCTGGACCTGGAATAAAAGAGTCTTGTAAAAGTAGGGATACGAGGTCCCATTTACGTTGCCTTATAGCGAAGATGAGCGATAAAGACTCATAACCGTCAATCTCTCCAGCATGTCGATGATTAGCTAACAGCCGAACTATTGAATGATCCTTCAACTTAGTGCTGGCCTGTATAGCCTCCCATAGAGCTCGGGAATAGTAGGTCCCTTCCGAGGAAGAGTAGAGGGAGACAAGTGCCTTATTTCCCTTGTCCGCAGCATCTTCAAGGGCTGTTTGATTGAATATATCAGTCCACATGAAGTTTGCCCCTTTAGAAATAAGTTGGGAAATCAGGGCGTCGTCGTGCAGAGCGACTGCCTGCATCAATTCTCCACCCAGGAGGTGTGAGTCGGGCATAAGAAGCCTCGCCGTCTCAATTTCCCTGCCCTTCAAGGCAAACTGGAGAGCGCTTTCGTAACCGTCCGGCAGCACCAACATACCCCCATAATGACGCTCCTTGTAGCGCACATTACAATCTGCCTCGCGAAGTAGGAGCTGCTGTACTAGGCCTGTATTCCCGTAGAAAGCCGCAACATGTATCGGGGCAAGCCCGTCGTTTCGTGCTGGTCCGATGTCAGCGCCTAGTTTTAATAGAGTTTCGGCAATAGTTGTGTTTTCTGTGTTCCAGGCTGTTGCAATTAAAGGCGTCATCACCCACGTATCAAGTACTATTATTACCTTGGAGTGTCGGGCCAGAAGTTTCGACGCGGTATTTACATCTCCTGCGAAGCACGAGAAGAGAAAAGCTTCCCGAATGACACGCACAGAGACCCGCGGGGGATATGACATGACCGGCAGGAGCAGTCGCCCAATTATTTCTTCATTTCCCGTAACGATGGCAAGATGTAAGGGCATGTAGCCTGTTCCATGGGCTTTGAGCTTCACATCAAACCAACTTGCGCAACATGTACACTGTCGCCGTTCGGAGTATTGAGGCAAGCTTATGCTCTCTTCTGATTCGACGAGGAATTTTTCAATCAGGAATTTCGTCGTGCGGTTATCAGATCTAGCGATAGACATTGCCATTGGCGATATCAATCTCGAACCTGGACATGGACAACAACACAACGCCGAATAGTTGTTTATTACGCCATACTCGTCAAGTAATTGAATGAATCCCATTGACGAGTTAGAATTCCCACCACTTGTACAGGTGATCTCCAGAAGAGAGAGAGTTTTGCTGCCGAGATCTGCTCCAGCACGTAACAGCATCTTGCCAAGGCGAGTGTCGCGCGTGAAGGCTGCTTCCATCAAACCACTCCATATATACGGATACTATGTCAGGTTTGGCCTCAATAATCCACGCTTTAAGCTAAACTGGGGGCTCACGGACCACTCCCTCACGAGCCACCTGCACTGTACGTGATTGCCATACAAATGTAAAAAGCGGGGCTATTTAATATAAAAGCGAATAAAATTCGGAGAAATAAGTGGAGACTTGATTAAATTATAAAAGATAAATGTTTATTAATTGAAAAATTTTAAAAAATATGTTTATATATATTTTTATTTTTAAAATAAATAACTTAGTTATAACAAATATGCTATTAACAAATCTATATATAATTTGCTAGCAAATTTGTTAGCACTGTATAAATTTTGGCAGAACGTAATATTTGAAAAGCTATTAATAAAAGATTAAAAGTAGGAACATAGTAATATTTTATTTTATTTAAGTAAAACGAAATAAAAAATATTTTAAAAATATTTTTGTTTATTTTTTATATTTTTATATAACAAAATAGCTAAATAATAAAACTATTATTTATAGTGTTTTTTTACTAAAATTTATATGTAGAACAGGCTAGTGCGCAAACTATATAAATTTTGTATGTAAACTTTTTAAAAATATTACCTAAAATTATAGCTATTATGCTAAATAACTAATTAAACAAAAATTATATAAATAATTAAAAAATAAAATAAAATATATTTTAACTCGTTTTATTTAAAAGTATTAAAATATTTATAAGTTTCCACTTTTATTAAAGTTTTACACCTTGTTTAAAACAATAGATTTCTCGAAATTTAACAAATAAAATAATAAAATAAAATACACTTATAACAACACCGTATTATTAAATATATAAAAATACGTAGTATTTAGAAAATTTTATTATAAATAGTTTTGTTAGTAGCTTTTGCTTTTGTACGTACGTACTTATGCTGGTATAAGGGTAAACTTGTTGTTGTTTTATATTTATTTATATTTTAGAAGTAAAAAGGCAAGCTAGTCTTGCTTGTACGAAAGGAAACTATATAAGTAAATAACAGTTTGTGCGCAGTTTGTGCGCAACTTTTTATTTTATTTATATAACAAATAAAACTACTAGCTATACGTAAGTTATATTTGTGTACAAGCAATACTGCTAATTTAATATTTATAAATTTTTTTTTTGTAGTATAATAGTATTATTTGTGCGATCTTTTTTATTGTTTGTTGTTTAATTTACGTAAGCTTTTATTTGTACGACAAGTTAGTTCGTAGTAACTAACTTTTTAAGTGCTAAGTTAAGGTTTTTTTTTATATAAGCATTTGCTGGATTGTTTTTTTTGTTTATTTATTATATTTTTGAAATTTCGCGATTTTTATACGCTTTTTAAAAAAATATAATATTGATTATAAGTTGCTTTTTTTAAGTTATGCTTAGTTTAATAAAACAGTTATATAACAATTTTAAATTAGTATAAATAACTAGGAAAATTGCGGGTAATCCGATCGTATAAATAATTTTTTGCAAAATAGTACTAATTATAATTATATAATTAAATCCGTTAACTATTTTGTATAGTTTACTTATAAGTACGCTATATATAACCTTTTTATATTTAATTAAGTTTTAGTATATAATGTTGTTATAAATCGTAAAGTTTTTTTTTGTATAATTTTTAGTAGCTAATACAATAACGAATTTAAGCTATAAGCTTAAGTTTTTGTTGTTTATAAAAAATTTGTTTATAAATATAAAAAGCTTTATATAGTAAAAGTTTAATAGTATAAAGCGCAAACTTTGTTATAAGTTGTTTATTTGTTATTATAGTTGTACGTTTAATATTTTTATGTTTTTTTCCGTTAGCTTTTTAACTTATATTATAACTAATAAGTTATATAAAGCTTTTAGTTAGCATACTAAAACAATATAAACATTTTTAGCACGTTATATAATATATTGTTATAAAAAATTGTTTATATAAAAATTAATTATTTTTAAATGTTGCGCTTGTTTTTTTTGCATAAAAACAAAGTTTTGTTTATTAAGCTAAATTTTACTTTTGTTAAACTTAACAATAAGTTAATTATAACTTAAAATTGTTTTTGCTTTTGTTTAAAAATATAAATGTTTTTTTTTTTTATATAAAAATTTTTTTAAAATATTGCTAAAAGTATTGTTTGTTTAAAAACCTATAATTATAAATTTGTCCGGTTTTTTTTTAATATATAAAAAATATAAGTTATACGTAAAAACTTTTATTTTAAGTTTTATATAGTAATATTTATAGTAAATTTTAAACTAATAAAGCTTAAATTTTACAAGTTTATATAATAGTTATATAATTTTAAATAAAGTTTTTTTAAAGTATTATTTTTTAAGTTTTTTTAGCAAATATATATATATTTTTTAAATAAGCTTGTTATATAACTAAATATAAGTTTGCAAAATGTTTTATAGTTTTACTTATATTTTATAGTTTTAAATTAACGAAAGTTTTAGTACAAAAATTAAACGCTAGTTTATCCGTTAAATTGTTAATGTTTACGTAAAAATATATTTTTTGCTGTTATTACTATAGCTTTAAATAATTAGCTTAAATTTTTTATATAGTTTAATTGTTTTATTTTTAACTTTTTATATAAGCTTAGTTTTAAAAATTTGCAAGTAGCTATATTATTTAAAATTATATTATACGAACTTAAATATATTTTAAGTAGCTAAATCGTTAATTTTAGCTGCGTTTAATTTTTAAAACAAAGTTTTTAATATATTAATTATATTGTTTTACTTTAGTTGTACAGCTAATGCGTAGCTTTTTTTTTTTTTTGCAAAAATAAACGTAATAAGTAGTACAACTGTTTTTTAAAGTTTGCTTTTCCGTTTTAGCTATAATTGTTTAACAGCTTATAGTTAGTTGTATAAAATATTTTGTTTTTTATACGAAAAGTCCAAAAAAGTTTTTTGTTTATAGTACGATTTAACTTACGTATAATAAAATTTTATAAGTTCGTTTATTATATTAACAATAACGTTTTAATTTTTAATTAAAAAATTTTTATAAAGTTTAGTTTAACTTTTATTTTTTTTTTAAACTATAATTTTATTTTATAAAAGCAAAAATAATATTTTATATAATAAAAAAGGTCCGTTTTTTATATATATAACTTAGTTAACGTTTATTTTTATACGAATATTTTATAACATTTTTATAGCTTTTTATATAATTTTTGCTCTTTTTATAATATTAAGCAAAAAAAATAAATTGTTGTTAATTTTAAAGTATGCGCTAAAAACTAGCAAAATTAAAACTAAGCTGTTTAATTTAGCTATATTATTTAATACTTTTATAGCTATTTAAAGTATTGTTTTATTGTTTGTATAATAGCTAATTTTTTTATGCAAAATATTAAACGTATAATAAAACAGTATATATGCTTGTTTAATTTTGCTAACAGTTTAATATGTTTTAACAAATATTTTTTTATATAATGCTTTTGTTAATTGTACGTTATTACGGAATTTTTTTAACGCAAAGTTTATACTAAAGTTGTATATAATAAAGTTTAGCAGTTTTTAGTATACAAAAATTTAACATTAATAAAATATAGTTTATATATTATACGCAAATAAAAACTTTAAAAACTTTGCTGCTTAAAACGAAATGTTTATATTAATAACATATAAAATTAGTTGTTTATTAATTTATATAATATTAATAACAATTTTATAGTTAAAATTAAAATTGTTTTTTAAAAAAAACTTAAATTTTTTAAAGAACTAGTTATACAATTAATAATAGTAGCAGAATTTTTTAATTTTTTATAATATAAAAACGTTAATATTGTTATATTTTGCTTTTTTTAAAAAAGTATGCAGTTTTTTTGTACAAAAATATTTAAATTGTTTATAAAGCTTCCGAAGTTCTATTTTTATAAAATAAACTATTGTTTTTTATTAGCTTATATTAAAAAATAAATGTTTTTATTTTTATACAATAAAAACAGTTGTTTTATTTTTTTATATAATAACGTTTAAAACATTATTAAAATACGCGTATAATTTATCCGCGTTATAAAAGAATAAAAAAAAAAAAGTAAAAGCTTTAAAAATATAAAACGTTATTTGTTTAACTAAAGTTAAAATGTTTATTGTTTTAATTGCTTTAAAGCTTAAAGTGTTTCTAAATTAAATTAAAATATTATTTAAAGTTTAGTTTATTTGTATAAAAAAGTTTTTTTATACAAAAGCTTTAGCTTAAGCTTTTTTTATAGTTAAAACTTTTGTTGCTTTAATGTTTTAAAAAATATTTTAGTATTTTATATTATATTAGCTTTTAAAAAGGAAATTATTTGCAAAAGTTTTTTTGTTTTAAGTATAAATGTTTTTTTTAGTTATATAATAAATATAAGCAGCGTTTATTAAAAATTAGGTAGCTTTATTGCTTATATTTAAATTTTAAATGTTATTCGAATTACTATTATATAAAGCTTTTAAAAAGCTTTTATAGTTTAAAACAAATATATTGTATTTTTTGTACAAAAATGCTAGTTAATTTAACGTTTTATAAGCAAATATATATTATATTTTAGCTTGCGTTCTTTTTTGCTATATATAATTAGTAAACTAGCATTTGTTTTTTTTGTAAATAAAGCATTTTTTTTTAAGTTTGTTATACAATTTTTAAAGCTTTTAATTTTTGTATTTTTTGTTATTGTACAACTTTTTCAAGTAGTTAATATTATACTGTTTATTTATAAAATATGTTTTATTTATATAAAACTAGCTTATTTTTCGGTTTATAAAAATTTGTAGTACTGCTTTTAAGTTTAAAAATAAAGTTTTATATATAAGTTTTATGTTTATAAAAATAGTTTTTAATTAAAATATTTTAAAACATGCTTATATAATAACTATATAAAAAAATATTTTGCTTTTATAGCTAAATTTTAATATACGTTAAATAAGTTAAAGCTTGTTAAAAAGTTTTTTTAATACTTTTAATATTAGCTTATTAAAATTGTTTTATTTTATTTATATAAAACTTATAGTTGTTTAATTAGCAAAATATTATTTATAGTTTACTTTTATATTAAAATATATGTTTAACATTATATATATTTTATTTTATTTTTATATAAGTTTAATATAATTAATATAGTACTGTTTAGCTTAACTTTTTAATATAATTAAAAATATTACGTAGTATTACTTTTTTATAATTTTAAGTTAACAATAAGTTAAAATAAATATATAAGCTTTATTATATAATATATTGTATAATTTTTTACTATAGTTTTAATCCGATTGTTATATTTTGCTAAAAATACTAAATAAGTTTAAGTTAAAGTTGTTGTTTTATATAATACGTATAAAAAGCAGCTAATAAATAAAATTTTTATATAATAATAAAGTAAAAATTTAATATGTTTTTATACAAAGATTTTTTGCAGTATTTTTAGTTAAAGCTTTTATTCCGGAAGTATTAAAGCGTACACTTAATATAGTTTATTCGTACAAAAAAAGTATAAAAGTTAAAACGTTATATATAAAAAAAACAAAGTTTAAAACATTTAAAATGTTTTATTATATAAAAAGCAATATAAGTTGTTCGATTAAAAAAATAGCAAAGTTTATACTATTGTTAAAACTTGTTACGCAAGCTAATTTTTTATTGTACGAACGTTTTAACAGTTGTACAGTTTTATTACGTTTAATTATAACAATAAGCTTTTTTTTAAATAAACGAGCAATATGCAAAAACTAATATGTTGTTTATTTTTAAAAGTTAATTTTGTAAAACTGTATAATTTATTGTTTTTTAATTTTTATTCGTACGTATTTATGCAAATATTGCTTAAAGTACGTAATTATTTTTTTAAAATTAAATAGTTTTATAAAGTTAATAAAAATGTTTTAATATTTTTTGTCGGTTTTTTTTTTTTAAATTTTAACAAGTATGTTTATATTAATGCTTATTTTTTTGTATATAAAAGTAAAATTTTTTACGTTTAATAATAATACTGTTATTATAGTTGTTAAAAAGTATAAATATAGCTTACTGTTTTTTTTAATTAATTGTATAAAAATAAATTAAGTTAACATAGTTAGCAATTAAGCAAATATGTTTTAGTTTTATATTATATAAATTAAGTTAATACAGTTAATAGTTAAGCAAATATGTTTTAGTTTTAAATTGTACAAAAAATTAACGTTAACACGTTTGTTTTAGTTCGCGTTAAAATTTACTAAATTTTTTTCCTTTATATAAACTGTTCTAAAAAATAGCATAAAAACTGTTTTTTTAACAGTAAGCTTTCGTTTTTTTATTTTGCTAATCTATAATTGTTAATACAACTATTAATTAATGTTAATAGCTTTTGCTTTTATACGTACGTACTTATGCTAGTATAAAAGTAAACCTATTATTGTTTTATATTTATTTATATTTTAGAAATAAAAAAGCAAGCTAGTTTTGCTTGTACAAAAGGAAACTATATAAGTAAATAACAGTTTATGCGCAGTCCGTGCGCAACTCCTTATTTTATCCGTACAACAAATAAAACCACTGGCCGTACGCAAGTTATACTTGCGTACAAGCAATACTGCTAATCCAACAAGTTTTAATCTTTTTACTTGTTTTTTAGAACCCGCTTATTTTTAGCGTTTTTCTCCACTTTTAAACCAATTTTCAAAATTTTATTGGTTTGTATGAAAATCAGGGTGGCTCGTGAGGGAGTGGTCCGTGAGCCCCCAGTTTAGCTTAATAGTCTCCAAAGCAAATGTGGAAGGGCCAGTATTGGAAGATTGGGATCCACACTTTTAGACTCAAGAAAGCGCGACACAATTGTATAATGCTTCTCTCGAATCGCAGATCCATATACCGCTTCTCTAATAGCTTTTGTCGTCACGCAGTGGTCAAAAAGGATGTGTGATAACATTTCCGGATTCGTACATGAAACTGCATCCACAAGTTGAAGCACGAATTGGTCATGGGCCTGCATTTCTTCCACCCCGTTCCAGCGAGACGGGAGCATCTTGTTTGAGAGGCGAAAGAAGATAAGTTTTAGGAATTCTGTAGCTGTCGATAAAGACGGGTCTTCTTGTGCTAAGGTATCGGTCCCCTGTTGTCCATTTACATCGTCGTCCGGAATTGTATTAGTGAGATGAAACATTGTTATGCGAAGATCGACAGGGTTTCTGAGAATCTCATATAGAGAGTATAATACGCTTTTCCCCTGGTACTGGAAAGCGGTTGGTTCAGAGCCAAGCGCAGCAAAAAAGGTCCTTAGAAGAGCAGACGGATTTCGCAATGTTCATGATTGGTTAGTTAATATGCGTAGCCAAGGGAAACCATTACAACTTACTAGGCAATAATATGCTATTTTTGAAGTGGAACCACGGAAGAGCCGGCCAGGTAATATTCTCAATGATGATAGGGGTCTGGGCTCTAACAATAGTCCCATCGAGACTCTCAGGGCTACGTGCTAAGAGATTCTTAGCATGACATCAGAATATCTCTTTCTGTCAAACTTGCACCTTTTCCCAAACTCGTTGGCAGTAGGAATGGACTTGTAGCGCTGCGTTGTTCGGCGTACTTTTCCCGGAGAAAGAGGGATCCCGAACCTGGTAACCTCGGGCTGCTTCCCTGCTCTCTTTTCGAGTTGATGGCCGAGATTCTTCCAATCTTTTTTCTTTGCATACTTTTTGACGCCCCATTTCTTGAATTGATATTCGTACTGGCTCTTCCCAGAGGGGAGTTAGCATAGCAGGCAACGAAATAAAACTTAACTTACTTTTGAGAAAATTAATGCTCTCGTTCCATATAGCACAGGACCTCATGGAGAGGGGTTTTCTCCAGCAGGTAGAGGTGCAAGATGATTGCTTTAAATCGTTCCCAGTTATCCGACGACATGGTTGATAGTGTAGAGATAGGGAGAGTAGAGGGAAAAGGAGAGGAACTTCTACGGTTATAATTGTAACGACATACAGCCAGATACAAATGGCCGGGTCGTCTGGTTTGATAGAGTGAGGTGGGTTCTGTTTCGTGACAGGAACAGTGTTTAAGTAGCCAGAGGCGGCACCTTGGGGCTTCCCCCTTTCACTGTGGTTGGCCAGTGCTAAAATCAGAATGGAGTTGTCATGCACATGATAAGACTCTGCTCACGCCCCGATTGGATGAAGCCAGAACCTGAATGCATAGAAAGACGAAGGTTGAAGAGCATGGGGGCCGACTCTGCCTAGTCACACCTTGATCCTGGTACATGCAACTCGTCGCGACCCGGTCGCCTTGCTGAATCCTCGCTCAATAATTGGACAACTCCGAAATCCGAATTTGAAGAACCGCCACAAGCCTTGCCGCAAACTTTGCAATGCTTCGTACCTCATCATGGTGACCATTAAACATACGCCAGAGATTAATCAAAGATTGTCTCTTCATCATCACTATAATGATTGTTGGCCCACTAAGTGGTTTTGGAAAGAAATAGGCAACGATATTGGAACATAGGAATTCACGTTTCCAACATTCGCTGCCGTCGTGGACATGAGAGGATATAAATTCAACACCGAATCGACAAAGCCAAAGAATTCGGCGATGCGAATTATTTTCTAAGTGGAAAATCTGCTCGTCCTTTACTATTTTTCACCGTCGACCTATCAGGTGAAGAACATAAGCCAGAGATGACCGGACTCTTCCTCGAGCAGGGTGCATATTGAAGTAGTGCAGGTGCTCAAGTATTGACTTAGCCAATAACTAGGGCTTATTATCATGTATTTAATAAAAAGGGGGGTCACGCACGGAGAAGATTACAGGCAATTTAGATTTCAACCACTTATTCAGATCTCCAGCACACAGTTATTTTATTGAATTTTTCGTTGATTTTCTACTACAACTGCTCACCTGTGTTATGCTCTATTCGATGAAGTGGTTCCCTATTGAATCTATTGATATTGACTGATTTGGATGCGTAATAGTCAAATTACCTCCTTGGCCAGGACTCAGGGGTAGGTAAGTCCACCGGAGTCACTTTAATATATACAGGCAGAATTTGATGGCAAACCCGTGACTCAGAGTCTGCAGTTCGGTGAAAGTTTAAGTACTGGCTATCCTCGCCTGAATATTATAAAGCTCTTACTGGATCACGGGGCAAATCCTAACTCTCGCTATATCCCCAAATTGAAAGCGCGACAGCTATCTTTCTCCCTAATACATATCGTCGCTCATATGATGGAAATCGAGTTTGGTCCTCGACTTGAAATCATAAAGTATCTGGTGAATTAGGGCGCCGATATCAACGGTGCAGACTTTGTTGGGAAACCCTTCTTGAAGGTTTTGTACTGGGAGGATAAGGGGATACCTCCTCAAGGTTAGGAATAGTTGCTCCGATGGGGGGCCAAGATAACTAAACCTATGATCAGTACGCTCTATTACCAACCACAGATCCGAAGTCTCAATAATCACCATGATCGCGTCGCAATAGGTAGCCTGGAGACTACCTTCTCCCAACCGGGACGGAGAGCGATTAGGGTTTATAGACGAAAAAGACTCGCCAGCAAAGGAAGATAGCCGTCATCACGGGGACCCTGAGTATTATGATTACGACACAGCGATAGTTGGGCAAAGTAACTTATTTCGATCCGATAATTCCGGGCTTTGTCCGGGACGGAAAAGGGTGTCTTTAAGTTTTTTATTCACAGTAGGCCTCCCTTCAAGGGACTTTGTGGCATCGTCGGAGCGGGTCACAAGGCTTACAAAATACTGAATCAGCGTATATTTCGCCGAACGCAATACTATACACAAGATGCTGTGCAGGCTGCTGAAGGCTGTGATCAATTTTGGTGTGGAGGATCATAGAGGATAATTGCATGCGGATTTCTATATTTAAAGTAACATGTCCCCTACGTTACTCATTGTCACACGGACCACCCAAAGGGATTGGGACAGCCTCAGGCACCTGAAACCCTTTGGGCCTAGAACTCCAATTCATGTATATAATCATATGAGCGGCAAGGCTGGCTCCCGTACCCGTTCCGCGCGTTCTCGTGATAACCTGATCACACCCGATACAGGCTATACGAAAGCGAGGAATGAAAGCGAAGCTTTTACCTATAGAGACGAAGGTCGCCGCCTGGCCCAAGGAGAAGGACTAGACCTTCATGGCCCCCTTGACGCCCTAGATGATTATTATTAATATGATCACTCTTCCAAGCCCTTGTTACACTGATGAAGACTCTGATGTGCCAACCGAGTCTCGACATCCTTACGGCCATGTGGACTGAGAGCCCCCGTGGTCTGGGCCCGGCACACTTAGCTGATTTTGACTTCAACCGGAAGTGTCTGGGCTTTGAACAGCTACAGCATTGGACGGAGGACCGGAGAGTCGATATTACCGAAACGATGATGAAGAATTTGACGCCGCCTGCAGGTACAAAGTTCCAGCCACTGCCGCTAGAAGTCCAAGAGGCGCTCGCAGGCATTTGGGGAGAGTGATCAAGTGTCTATGTCCAGACACTACTGGAGGCTACTCTGACCTACTGTTGTGTAGCTATTTGATGCTGTAGCCGAAGCTACTGCAAGCTGTCCAGTCTATCATTTATAGACATATCACTCCTTTATCAGCTCTATATAGTTATTACCAGTTAGACGCTGGTTGGAACCGTCAATGTCAAGCCGTACTATGCACACAAGGTGTTAAGATCAAGCAGAATGGCTTCAGGTAGTTCAGTCTGGATTTTACCAAGTTTAGACCAGCAAAGTACAAATAAAATACACTAACTCATGACGGCTAATTTGAAAAAGCTTCGTGTATGCATTTGAGATAATGTTCGGTGACTATCGGAATCCTGGAGCGGAAATAAACAATAGTGAACACTTGGTACAAAGGCCTCTTTGACTTATCGTAGCGGTGGCAATTCTCCCTGCTGGGTGGGTAGATCCTAGTGTGTCGATAAATTCTCTTTTCTATTCTATTATTTATTAAAGATCTAACAAAAGACGTGGATTCGCAGTGATGGTCAAACACCCCGTAATCTTGTAGGTGCGAATGGGTACGAAAACATCGTCAATCTGCTCCTCGAACGAGTGGCTGTGTCTGGATGTTCTTCACTCCTTAGACGATGGTGATGGCGCATAGATTCGGTCATTGATACCAGTACATCTCCTTGCTGCACTACATTATATCAGAACCCGATAAGCTCTGTATGATATTGTCACTTGGCTAATATTCTACAGATCGTCACCGGTGCATGCTGCAGCGCAACTTCGCAACCTGCATCCGGAGTAACGAGTGACGGATCGATGGGGTGGTGGCCTCAATCTGTCGTGTATCACCGATTCCATTCGATGACATTCACACCGTGCCGCTACTGCAATGTTCAGTATGTAGCTTCACGTACGTAAATCAAATTCGGATTCGGCCGCCCGCGTTCGATGCTTGGTGGCTTGTACTGGTGCACTCCGTGGCAATATCATTCCCCTCCTCCCAACGCCGTGTTAACAAAATATTCAGTTAAGATGCTATGATGAATATACTATGTGGGCATGCATAACATAGCTGCACTCTGGTTAATACGTGCCATACAGAAGTGCACTCGTCCTCTTGTACTCTTCCAATAATTGGCTGCTACGAAAGATCGGAATCAACAATAGATCTTCATTGCCATAACTCACTGTTTCATGGAACGCCGACAGTTAGCCGCCGAAACTGCGACATTCAAGTAGCCAATCGTATATTTTCGTCATTCAGGTCTCAGTCTATCACATGAGGTTGATGCAGGTCTTGTGGCGCCCCAATTAAGCTAGGTCGCGCGGGACTTCCCGTGCGCCCCTTTTTTCGAAGTGGACCGGCCGGCAACACCTAGACTAGTCCAGCATCAACCAAGATCAGATAAACGCTGGGACATGATGCTTACACCGATAAAGCGTGCTGTCTGGGTCCGGCAGCAGTCTATCGGAGCACGTCCATTCATGATGTTATGTAGGTTTTCGACCGGTGTACTCTAGCGGAGTAGTGACCGCTTGCTAACGGAACCTGCTTATGTTCTATTTCGGTGCACTACTAGACGCGAGGGGATGATCCAACATGCTACGCCTTGAGAATGGTTTGAGTATATGGGACGTAGGTAGCTATGTTACACGAAGCTGTGAGTCGCGCGAAGAGAAACAGAAATTTACGTAAGAAGGTAACTCCCAGCTGGAATGACACTGGTACCGAGCTACTCACCGCTCGTGTAGTACGTAGTACAATAGGACTAGGCCGGACAATTGCACAGCATTTATTATATATTATGTATGCATCGGAATATTTGTTTTCTTTTCCTTCTTCTTACAAGTTTCTGGGTGGCTTGAACTTTCTCCCGGACGATTGCAGCTTAATCATATGGAACCAGTGCCCTCTTCACTTAGCCGACACGACGGTGGATGAATTGCAGAGAAACGCGTCTCAGTCCAAGTAGCCCGAATTATCAACTTGCAGCCGATGATGTGGCAAGGTATTCGTATGTGGTGTGATGCTACGGACGTCGTTGAGGATTGTACCAAGACCACTTACCAGCACGATTTCATTTACTGTACGTACATGTATGTATGTATGTTTCCGAAACTCAACTTATTGCTGCTCATGATCAACTGTTTTCTGTATGATTGGTTGTAACTTGGACTCCCTCGGGGGATGAGAGACGGGATATCCAGATTCCAGCCAGCCATGGACTCGCTTGCGATCTTCCACGCCAATAGATGCGCAGCAGTCTCGGAATTTGCCATTCTACAAGAGTGATAGTATACATCAGAGGCCGGAGCTGTAACAAGGGCTTGAGTTCAAGGGCTTGGAAATGTGACCAAATTGCAAGAATCATCTAGGACGTCAAGGGGGCCATGAAGGTCTCCTGCAGTTCCGGTCCCTTTGGTCCGTGTGACAGGAACTCAATGGATTCTGGATTATAAAACCCCGACGACTTCTGACCGGAATTCCCAAATCCGTCTTCTCTAGATCAAGTTACCCAGACAAACCAACTAACTCTAACTCAATTTCCAATCACCCCACGATTTCTACAATGGGTTTCACAGGCCCCGGATTGTACGAGATGGTCCCGTTCCAGGCACCAGACTTGAGTGCTAACTCATGGGGCGGGGGCATGGAATCTGGAGCCGTGGTCCGGACATTGTGAGTTTTCTTTAGCGTTTCACTCATGAGTTTAGTCAAATTGCTTGGGAGATTGTCGGCACTAACTAGTATTCACTTTAACCTGCAGCTCCCGAGACCGCTCCAATCCGAGCACCAATGCCCTGTGGCAGGTAGCTCTTGTCGCCGGCTCTGGGGACAGCGCCGAGTACCTGATCATCAATGCTCGCACCGGATATTTCCTCACTGCTACCAGTCAGCTCTAGGAGTTCCGTGTCCTTACACGGTTCACAGCTAACTTTATACTATAGCTGATAGCAAGATTACCTCTACTCCGCAAATTTCGCCCACGGATCCTACCACTCATTGGACAATCAAATCGAGCCCGACTGGCGGTTATGACGTTTTCACGTAAGTTGCCTTTTTTATGCTCGTCGGCTGTGAGTGAATGCTACACATACTGACGTTAAGATATGCCATTAGCGTTGATAACAAGGTCAAATCCCGGGGTCAGCTGAACGTCAGTGGTTCCTCGGGTTCCTCGGGAGCTGACATCCTGGCCTGGCCCGTCTCCAATACGGACAACACCAAGTGGTATTTTGACCGCCGCCCCTAATTAGTTGATGTACTTGGAATTGGCCCCAGCCCTACCTATCTTTTACCTTGATATACTGCTATTTCAATAATCAATGTGAAGGATATTCTGGCACCCGAATGTTGTTGTTGAGCTCTGGGCTAAGCCATCAATGTCATTGCTGGCGCAAAGGACAAGAAATTGGTTCGAAAGTTGTTGGTAGCTCTTTAGGTTCGCCTAAGAGTATTGGACCAATGTGCTACTGTTCACTCTTTACAATACACATGTGGCCTTCAAGGCAATACTTATCACTATCATTAATCGTATGCATTGGTTTGCGCAAAACTACCAAGCGCTACAATCGAGCTGTTCTCGTGGAGCATGACATGTAATAATGAACATGCGGTGCGAAGGCGTGTGCTGACTCATCGTGGCGGTGCAGCGGTCCTACTATCTTTGTACCGTTCTTTTGCTATATATGTTGCTGGTTGCTTTGTATGGAACCTTCTAAATTATCAGCTTTGGCGAAGGGCCGCGATTTTCGCACATACCAAGCTGGTTCTACTAGGCCATCTTTTACAGGGGTGTAAAAGAGTAAGCCGTATCGGATACGGCGTGTCCACGAGCAAAAGGCGTTTGGTGCGTCTTAAGCAATGACCTCGGCACAGACACTATTGCCTCACGGGAATCGGGTCATGCTAAGCCTAAGCAATTCCCAGAGACCTGCAAAGTTCCATTTTGCAGATGCTTGTTTATGTTAATCAAGAAAAGGGAGTTTGAGGTAGTCTGAATCCGTTTGCCTTCCTTTTTGCTACCGCTAGTCGGCTTGGGCTTACACGGATTGAGCTAGGAAGTGATAATGTTAGCGGACGGATTCGGCGACATTCGTGATTGCCCGTACACCGATATTGAATTGCACAATATGTGAACTCGGTAGACAGTAAACGCAAAACTCTCGAATATCGGTCTTCGGCGTCCGGTCAAAAGGCGGACACTAGAAAAAGAGAGACAATCGACCAGATCTAGCTCTGTTTTGTTAAGGACGGACTCGAAGCTGGCATGCGACAATAGACTAATGAGAAATCTAGGATTGGGCGTAAGTAGGGAGCGACCTCGCAACACCGGATGCCACTATTCCCAAAGCCTCTGACGAAAGGAACAGGCTACTAGAACGTGCTATACTGTATGTTTGCTTAATTTGAAGGCACGAGGTGGCTAGGAAGCCAAGGAAGCCAAGCGTCAGCTGAATGAGAATGGCAAGCACATCATCAAGCGGACGAATATTAGGTTCCAAACCCAGGCCCCAAGGTGGCGGAAGCTAACAGCCCAGGCAAGAGCTGCGGGCAGTAAGCTTATTTCTGTTACATTGTTGCATTTTCCAATGATATAATATAGCCTCTGGGTATGAAGAACGTGACCACAAATGTGAAAGCAGGGCGTGTCTACTATCTATGACCCAAGTAAATCATAGATTAGAAAGGATTGACCCAGAAATAGTAGTTCTTACCATATCTAATTCCTGCATCCGGAAAAGACGCCCGCTTCTTAGTCCGAAAGCGCTTCGCATCCATCCTACATGAATTGCCAGGTAAGCTCCGGCGAAACTGAGTGCTAGTGGGTCGGATGAGCTTTAATACGCGAAAGCTGGCTCGTTCAAGTTTACAGAACGGGGTGGCTAGTACGCATTGATCTCTGACAATCCGGTATGTTCCTAGGCTGACGTTGTGTATGTGTCCGACTATCTGGAGAGGGTATAGACTGATGCGAATTTGCTTTCGTGCACGGCTCTCTATCGCGAATCTAAGCTGCAAGACCTCCTTAGCATCAAGTTCAAGCGTTTTGTGTAGTTCCCCGTATATAAGTGGCGTTACAATAACAGAGCGCTTTATAGAAACCTTGCCTCAAGGTTTGCTCCCCAATAAGCGGATGACTCTTAGCCAAAGGCCTCTTTCAGCTAAAGCTTTTCTATCAGAGGACATAACGCTCTTCGCCAACATTGTATTATCGGGCGTATCAATACGCTCAAGAAACCGGCAAACCTTGTGTTTTTTCTTGTCAGTTTCATTCCTATGTAAAGTGAGATTATTATATTCAAGCACAGTGCCGTTATTTTTAACCCAATGATGGAAGGAGTCCAATAAAGTTAATTGGTTATAACAATAGGTACCTTATTACTAGACTTTTGAAGGTCGATCGCACGCATGTAAAATAGCAATGGCGGCTAACGGCTTGACCGAGCCCCTCACAACCGGCTCTACGCGAAATTCGTCCCACAATTAAACCTTGACCTCTTTCTACAGTAACAGCAAGTTAACTAAATGGTATATCTAGTGAGGGTGAAAAGAAGGTTCCGAGGGACTATAAAAATTGGCTTGGGAAGACACCAATTCCCGTGGCCCCAGGCATGAAGAGGTCCGTAGAGGTACAGTGGAGTCCTCACGGGTAAGCACCTTAATAGGGCAATGCTTGAGGAGGCCAAGGGTCATTAGATGATGTTATACATTATGTATCAGTCAATTAATTACTGTATCACTTCAAAGATTAAAATGTATGGGAAGAATGGAAAGTTGGTTGAAAATTACTATGTATAGGAACATATGTATGCAACATCTCGGAATTATGGGTGTCAGGAAATAAACGACACCAATATCTCCGAGGTGGAGAATAACTCAGGCGTCCTAGTTCGAAGATAAGACTCAAGCTGACAGGAATGACTCCATCTGTATACCTACCCTTGCCAGGTAGGTTCTGTTGTTAACTTACGTTATGAGTACCTACAGTCATCATATTATATTTAACTCAACCGTCACTGGATATAAGATATTTACCTCAGCCCACGGAAGCTTCGAACGCTCTTCTAACCTCACTTGTACCTACATTCCTACCATACTACTGAACCGACAAGCAAGCAACATGTATAGCACCAAAATCTTCCTCTCTATAGCCGCTCTTGCGGGCACTTCGCTATCCCAGAAATCAGACAATGAATTCTGCTCCGCGTTTTTTACTTCCTTGGTTTCTATCATTGAAGAGGACGCTCCTACGACGCCTCCTGCGATAGTCTCCTTTCTCGCCCAGAGTACTGAAACCGCTTCGCCTACAACGACAGCACCGCCTCTAACTACCCTTGATTTTGCAAGCCATGCGCAAGAGCTTTGCGAGATCGCCACTGAGCTGCCTTCGTCGCTTTTGCCCGAATTTCAGAGCTATGCCGGGGCACTTCTTAGCTTTGGTAAAGCCCATAGCAGCGAGCATATAGCCTACGTTACAGACTGTGCCCCGGAAAATGAGGTCGCGAGCAGGAGCAGCTACCTCGAGTACATCTTTACGGCCACGGGCAACTTTTGCGAGCAAACGCCTGCCCCCGGCGGCACGTCCAATGGCACCTACCCAACACCCACCCCAACGGCCACGGGCTCCTATGCCGGACTTAGCAGCACTACCGTCTTAATTGTCACGGCCGCTGCTGCTAAGCCCACCGGCGCCTATTTTGGTGCGGCCGCTATAGGCGGTATTCTCGGCGCTGCGGCCATACTATAGACGGCCGCGGTCATTTTTAGTTGAGAACTTGATTAGTTTCAACTTCCTTGCCTATCTCTTTATACTAAATGTCACGAAGCTCACATTAGTATATGGAGCGGATCAACCCAGTTCCGGAGCTCCCTCACTGTATATAAACAGTATAGTTTACTTTCCTTTGTACATATTAAATTTAGATAGATCATCTGAACTGTTAACGCAGTAGGCAATACAACGGGGTATTTCCCACCTATTCTCTATTAATATCGCCCTTGAGATATTGCTTTAGGATCCGTAATCTGTCAAGCCAAAAATATTTGTTTCCCACTTAAGCAGTGCGAGTGATTGACTGCAGATTTAGCCAATAGTAGGCTAGTTGTTATGTATAAAATGTATAAGGGGGCAAAAAAGGGGCTACGTGGGAGGGCAAGCTTGCAACTCAGCTACCTACACCACGCTTTTCTACTCTTTAGTTTAGTTTCGCTGCTTTCTCAATATTATCTATTCAAAAGAATTGTGTCCTATTTGATCAAGTGGCTCCCCATTGAATCTATTTATTTTTACTGGTTTTGAATGCGTAATAGTCAGATTGCCTCCTTTGCCAGGACTCAGGGGTAGGTAAGTCCACCCGAGTTACTTCAGTACCCTACCAGAATGCTAGACAACTAACGGCAATTCCGTGATAGCTATCTGAGACCTAGGAATTATAACGCCTCCTGATCATGAGGCCCGGTTTAAGCGTATTAAGTCCGATAGACGTCCTATTCCTTTAAAGGTGCAGCTTCAAGAGTTGCTTCAGGTTTAGAGGAACGGTTGCTAGTCTTTATATGCTCGTAGGTAATAAGAGCAATCAAATGGTGAGCGCGGGTTATTAATTCAAGAGGATGATGCCCCCACAAATTATAAGAACACCCAGTCACTCGTTCCTTGTGCGCATTTCAACCCACTAGGGCCTCCCGCACTCCCAATCGCCCTCTCGACACACCCTGACTTGACCGTTAATGGTAGTGTGAAGGTGAACATGTGGGTAGCTGTCCAAGATCCATCCGCGCTCTTTTCGTTAATATCTTTAACACTCCAGGCTGTCATAGCGCCACAACCCTTCTCTTCAGATTTAAGCTTTTCCCCATTGTCCGTTATCCAATTGTTAGTAACAATAGTCACATCGTACCAGAGTGGGAATACCGCGCCGTCGTCTACTACTAGACAGTCGGCTTCTGACGTGACTGGTCCCCCGGGCTCACACACTGGCTGGGTGCTACAAGGATAGAGTTTACATGTTAACCCGTCCTTATCCGTGGTCTGGAAAATGTTAGTATTTTAACATTAAAAGGGGGGGAGGAGGGAACTTACGACTGTTGGTGGACCATCACATGAGGATGGCAGACAAGCGAACTGGCTCCTTATTAGGGCTAGACACGTTGAATCGAGAGCGGGGCGTGGGAGAACTATTGACTTACACTACCGCCCTTTGCCACGACATTAAACTTTTGGGCGTCTAGAGGTGGATCTGACTTGAACAACAGCTCTACATATGTGCCTTCTAGATAGCGGATTAGCCCTGCGTTCTGGAAAAAGAAAATAAACATCTGACGTACTGGGATCCTTAGGCGACTGCCACTCAATTTTCATATCTTTCCCTCCATCGCCACTCTTAGTAGGTGGTCCGTCCTGTGACGTAACCACTTTCCAAGAAAGTACATTGGTTCTTGGATCGGGCTCTTGATCGGACGGAATATCGAACTCCCAAGCCTCGTCCGATTTGTCTGCCGCTGGGATGAGGAACTTGAGAGATGCCGCATTCGCAGGAGCAGATGCGACGGCTGGCAGTGTGTAAGTTGCAAATCCTTCGACACAATCTGGTTTTGTTGTGGGAGTGGTTATGGTGATATCTGGCGCCGCAGTATGGTGTGGCAATGTGGTGCTAGAACTGGGGAGAGACTTAGTTGAAGCCAAGGTTGATGTATTTGTTTGTGGCACACTTGACGTCGTTATCCTTGTGGAAGTTTGCAGAGTCGTGGGCTCAGAAGAGGAAGAATTGGAAGTAGGGAGAGTAGTGGACAACGAAGAAGGTGTTGGTAACGAAGACGATGAGATTGGCGAGGATGACGAGGGTTGAGAGGTTGAAGCCGTGTTAGATGCTGTTTCCGAGATTGTGCCAGTGATATCTGGAAGGGTGAAAGGTGCATATCCTGAGAAGGAATACGTGCCAATCGGTCCACTTGTCGCGGCTGCTGGTCGAATGAGACAAAAGCCACCAGTGAATGAGCTTGTGATTGTAGCGCTTATACTACAGCCACTCACAATCATGGTCGAAGTCGAATAGCAGTCGGTTGTGGCCATTCCAGATACGGAGCCTGTGCTACAAGCGACAAAAATATCCGTGGCCGTTGTAAGAGTCCCGCAGCTGGAAGTAGAGGATGTTGGTTCTGATGTCGTGGCCTTGGAACTTGAGGTTTCGGTCTGGGAATTTTCCGGCTGACTTGTTGGTTTGGTGCTATCGTTTGGCGGACTTGAAGGGCCTTTCGAGCAGCTTCCAATAGACGCACCTAGTATTTGGATACAAGGGAGATAAAACGAAGGGAGCATTGGGAACGTGGGAAACGTAAACACGGTATTTACGATTGGTGTTAAACCCCAAAGAATGATACCCGAAGACGTTCCACCACATCCTGAACATCCGACAAGAATCGGTACAACCGTTGTTTGGTCATCTTTTGTCGTAGTTATCCATGTATTGGTCGTTAGGCCTGAACTTGTGATCCCTTCAATAGAGAATCCAGTGGGTGGAACCGTCACTGTGGCGGTGATTGGGTTGACCACAGTGGTAGTAGTACTGGTAGTTCCGGAACTGAATAGGGACGAGGTTTGGCTATCAACCGTAGAGGATGATCCAGTAGGAATAGTGACGCTCACACTTATACTCGTTGTACTTGGAATTTTAGACGAAGTTTGACTGCCTGTGCTTGAAACACTTGTTTGGGTTAAGGAGATGATAGTATGCGAGGTGCTAGAAGTGCTAGTTGTTGATACAGATGAATTCGCGAATCTTGTGAAGGTTGTAGACACTGCACTTCCAATGAAGAGAAACAAGAGCAAGGTCCACGCCATTATGAAATATAAGAAACAGCACTTAGATGATAAGACTCCGGGGGTCAATCGGAATTGGGCCAACTAGCCTTGAATAATGGGCGAGCAGACCATTAATTAAGATACGTAGCGCAAGACGAATACCTTTTGTAGGAAGATGACGCCAAGTACAAAAACGTCTCGCTTGTTCCTGCAGCCACTGTCTACCTCAACCGTCGATCTCTCAATTCTGTGTTATTTCGGAGTTAATAACCATTCGTAGCCGTAAGGTAGTCGTAAGGAAGGATCAAACACCCCCAAATTACGACAGGCAGTCTTGAGCCACCTCTCATGACCTATTCGGGGGCGGTTAATGCTTAAAATTCTCAGCTAATATTACGGGTTGGCATGATTCGATGTTCCAGCTAACACATTCTTACTTGGAACATGAAGCCTAGGCTCAATCTTTGTCGCCGACCACAAATCGGCCGATGTTACTGTCCTAAGGCTGAACGCTTATGTACACCGCCTCAGCCACGGACCGTCGTAGAGAACCCATCCTTCCAAAGAAACGGTCGCTTCCTCGAGTTATTTCTATAACAGGATACCTACATATGCAATCATCCTTCACACTGTTTCAGATCAAGCCATGTATCACATGCCATCTTTCACGACTGAGGACAATGTCACAGGGCGCAGCTATTTTGAGAATCCCGCAATTTGGGGGCCTTGAGATTTCTTACGGTACATTATGTTATTATAATAGCGCTACGTAGAGTACTGTTTATTTGATAAGGTGAGCCTCGCGAAAGGAGGTGCGTATTTCCTTTTAATACTTTGACGGGCTATTTTCTTCTGCAAAATAAATCACTCTCCTTCCGTTGCTCTTCCAAGATTGGACAAGAATGCAGTTCTCGCTTCCGCGTATTGCTCTTTTGTTGCTGAGCACCTTGCTCACACTCTCCTTCTGCCTTTCAGTCGACCATGGATCTCGAGCAATACACGATGGAACGTAAGTGTCCTTCCGCGCACAGGCTACCGATGTAAAACTAAGAGGCGTAGGAGAGCACTGGCCCTTGCGAAGCGTGGATATAACTCGTGCCGTAGCAAATGCTCGGCGAAGAGCTGTTGCCAACTCGCACCGTCTGACTCGGACAATGAGGATACAGACGGGTCAGATTTGGTTCTTCGTTCGCTGGAGCGTCGGACTTTGTTCAATGCCCAGTCAAGCATTATCGACGCCGATATCGTCAAGGAATTCACAGATAAAACTGTGAAGCTGATTTACACATCTTCTGCTGGCCGAGACGACTCAACCTCTGCTTGGAGGGCTATCACCGACCGTAGCCCCAAGTTCAACTTAGGCCTGAGCGCATTATGCGGATGTACGACACTTATAGTTCATTCTCCAAACGGCGTTTACGGAGCACACTTTTTCGAAGCCGCGGCATGGGGCGAAGGATCCGATGCATTCCAAAATAACGTAGTCGATTTCCTTAAAAACAGTGGAAAAGGAGCAGGGGGACTTGCAGAGTTTGCGGATAGACTTACCAAGGGGAATGCGGATGTGGCGGCTTATATCCTAACCCCACAAGATGAGCTACCCGATGATGACCCTGGGGCTCCTGGTTACGTACCTGGAACTGCCATGTATTCTGACCAGGTACAAGAGCTTGTCAACCTGCTACCAAATATTGTCCCCCAGCTACGTCAGAAGATCCAAGTTAACCACTACCAAGCTCTCGAAGGGGGGACGGACGAGAATGGTGACGATATCAATCCAGAAGAAGCAAAATTGCTTGATAACACTTCAAGAGGGCGTGTTCTTTTTCAATACGATCCACAGGATCAGGGCCAAAGAATCGCCAGACTCTTTTTTGAAACTACGCTTATATTTTCCAGAAGCTTAGGGACAGCAGCGAGTTCGAACTGATGTAGACGCTCCATTCGTCAACTATTCATTTTCCTCAATCCACCGTTTGCGTCATGAAATATTCATTCATCATTGCCATCAAATCTTTAGGTGGCATGTTAAGTATAGGCCCTTGGACGAGGCTATGGCCCCTATTATGTCAAAGATAGTACTTGGTAGTCCCGTTAGATTGTCTAGAGGTCTAAGTCCCAATAGCAAGTACAGCAGGGCAGAGCCTAATATATACATTTCACTGCATGTAGATCACAGGTATCCCAACCTCCTGGTTTTGACATATTTAACTACATATACTGTGTCGGATCGGGTGGGTAGGGTGGCATTACACCCGTTTTCATTTGTTGGGGGCTGTCGGGGGCTTCCGGTCTTATAGGTTGCCACAGTTGGAAGCTGGCATCTGCCAGCTCCTCTGTAGCTATACTTAGATATTTTCGATTAAGCGACCCCGCTCGAGGTTTTTCGTAACCAATGCAACTACTATTATAGGGCGTTATTTCATCTCCCCTGCGATCCTACTTATTGTCACCACAACTAAAAATATTAGAGAATGGATAGATCCTTTAGGCAGGCTCTAGGCTTTCCAGGAGCTAGCTTTTACTGGTGGCTTTAGTACTTCGTACAGAACAATGAATGGCGGGGTGGTCATTACGAATATGCAGGGATGCGGCGGTAAAAACGTTGCGCAGCAGGCTGTCTAAGTCGATCGGGAATCTTGACTTCCTTCATATCTCTCTCTCCTCTCGCCTTGTCTCAACTTGACCACTTTTCTCGTTTTCTTAGCACGACCAAAAATCCTCACTTATGCTTTGAAGATAGAGATGCAGACAGATAATCCTCGCATCCCTTATACCGACCCGGTAGCAACGCCGGGCTCCGGTGTTTCTCTAAAAAGTCTCGCTCTGCATGGGGCTTCAAGTGCCGGCGATGTGTCACGGGTGCGCGAGCTTCTCTCTTCTCTCCCTGATGGTGCTAGCCTCCCCATCCCAGCAGCGCAATATCTTAGCCAAGCGCGATTTCGATCAGCAACTAATGACTTGCAAGACGCAAGTATTATTGGTGATGTTGAGGAAATCCGTTCGGTGCTGCAGGCCTGGAGGGCTGATCCCTCATTGAAAGATCCGACTACCGAAGACATGGATATGGCTCTCATTTTGGCCGCTCAGAATGCAAAGGGGCCCGCTGTCCGGCTTTTCTTGGATGAAGGGGTGTCTGTCGGTCTGATGGCACCAAAGCTTGCCGCAAGAGAAGAAGATGGCGCGATTGAAGTCTTCCAAGCCTTTTTCGACTACGGCTGGGATATAAACTCCTTCGACCGTATTCCCGCCCTCCAGTATAGTATTCCTATCATTTGTGCTCAACCTGTTTATATCATCTGACATTTAGTCCCTAGCTTGGCAACAAAATCCCTCCCCTTAACGAAATGGTTTCTAGATCAAGGCGCCGATCCCAACCTCATCAGCAAAGACGGCCATACCCCTCTGGACTTTGCTGTTACGCATGTGACGCCTGCTACACCCGCCATTATCGATCTGCTGCTCTCTTCGGGCGCCTTGTTAACGTACAGCAATGCATTACATAATGCACTCATCACTATTCAGTCAGACGATGAATGTAAGAGTATGATGGAAATGCTTCTTAGTAGAGGATTTGACATAAACTTCTTATCCTTCAGCAACCAACCTGGCTTCCAAAATCGGAATCCGAGTACTCCCTTGCATTGGGCGGTGAGAAGACATTGCGCTAGGAGAGGGCGAAAAAAAATGTTGGCTAGGGTAGAGTGGCTACTTGCCCATGGAGCGGATGTGGAAATTGAAGACTCCAAGGGTAGGACTGCTATTGAAGGGGCAAGTGACGAGGCTTTAATCAACCTTTTAAAACACCAAATGAATGTCGCCTCATAGAGAGAACGGAGCTGTGTAAATGTCAGATATTCGGCTAGTAAAGGTCAATAGATACCCATTGGCAGTTTCGTTAATAACATGATGACTCTGACCTTGCCAGAAGCTCGAAAATCACATGCCATTGGCTTCTATACCTGGTCTTCAACATTTGTATGTAAACTGGAATAGGTTTGAACTATTTTCTCCAAAGCCCCATTTGATCTAATAAAGATAAGTTAAACATCATTCCTTCTTTTAAGGTATACCCCGAAATCTGCCTTATTTCCTCTTATTTGACGATTAAATATTATATCTCGACATTCTAGAGACACTCCTAACCCTCAATATTGTTAACATAAAGCCCCTCTTGGCATACCCAACCACATTCTAACAGCGTATTACTGCTGAAATTTTCCTTGTGATTTCTTTAACTATTGAGCTCCCCAATCGGATCACTATAGCGACGATAGGTGTGAACCAAAAAATGCAATTGTTTTTTTTTTGCGGCCTTTACAGCACTGTTTAAAGGGGAAAGGTGAGGTTTGTGACATTGAGAAAATCGCTCAAAAACATCAACCCTTATGATTAGCAATATATCGTAACAGTACGGGCTATAAAATAAGAATCCTGCGCATCGAACATGAACCATGAAGAAAGGAGAAGAGGAAATTTTTGATTGCTACTCCTAGTCAAACCTCGAAGGCATCAGAAATTGAGCCTGATGGGGGGGCCAAATCTGATTTTCGATAATAGTGTTTTCTGGAATTTCGAGTTCTGTATATACTATCTACTGAGAACTTACCCGTAACATTGAAATTAAGAGCCTCACGCCTCGTGCTTTTTCGAGATCTCTCCCCTCTCTCCCCATGCCGAATGAGTCGACCGGGCGAAACGAGATTGTTTCCATGTGGAAAACGCCTCCTATTAATACGATTTATTAGCGACAAGTCAGTGAGGAATCAAAACCTTTCTCTTCCTATGTGACTTATTACGTCCTGACCTTTTTCCTATTTGAAACCTGTACTTTAGATGAAATCGAGTAATTTATCTCTCGCGGAGTACAGTAAAAACGATGTCGTTAATACTGCCCGTGCAGTATCAACGGTTATATAGATCCACTTCTCCGCGGCAATATTGTTATCAGCGATAAAAGATCTGGTGCTCGAGGCATCATGAAATTGGAAGCGAAAGTAGTACTAGTACACATATATATGCCACGATAATTGATCATAAAAGCCTGCCACAGCCCATTACCTTAACTTAAAAGGATCGAAGGGTGTCTCTCGCTATGACATGAACATTAAATAGGAATTAACTCTCAATTAATTAATTGGAAATAAATGTCGATCATGAAGTCATCCCTCTTCAGTTCGGAATGCCAACATCAATGACGGCCCGTGGCTAAGACATCGTCTCACCCCGACGAATTCCAACGCCAAAAATCGCCAGAAGCTAGTCCATCTTACCGATAGCATGGAACCCTAAGCCAATGTAGTGCCTACGGGCTAAGAAAATGTGAGACATTTTGCCAGCAATATAGAGGAATCGCGTGCCAGTCGCGTCGGAGGGGGCGAAATAGATACCCAAAACGGGTAAAGGGCAGGGTCTTGAGTGGCCTCTATTCTACTACATTACATTGCCGCGAGCTGCAATGCAAGCCTATAGATAGTTAACGCGGGGAGCCATGTAAGTTCAAGGTAAGACATAGTGGGGGAGTTGATGGGATGGGAAGGGGTGGAAGGGATGGAAAGTTCAGTCGCGGTTATGCTCTTCGTTTGAACGCGAAGTTTCCTCTTTCGTGATTATCCTCTTATTGTCACTTTGGGTAGTCCATATACGCATGATACGCATGCACGAGATAGCGGGTAGCTAACGCGCAAAGACGAAGAGCAACCACGATTTTATCACGACACCCAGAAAACTCTCGATGCAAATACAATCAGCGTGGTTGATACTCTTATGACAAGAGCTAATTGTCACCACCGTCTTTACTGTCGAAGTCTCTTTCCATGATGATGGCGACGGGGCGGCAGGCTAGCCCTCTTCGCAGCAACACCACCGCGATTTCATCTCGGCGCCTACGGTGGTTCTTCAGCAATCAATTCGCCATCTTGCTGCTCTGCAGTGTCGCATTCGTAGCCGGGACGCCGATATCGTACTTCCCCTTAAACTCGCAGCTCCCATCCGTGGCGCGAGTCTCGCAGCCGTTCTCGTTCGTTTTCTCGCCCCTGACGTTCGCGTCCGATACGGAGATGAGCTACGCACTAGGCGACGGCTCGCCATCCTGGCTCTCTCTCGATAGCGCGTCCCGGAAGCTATCAGGCACTCCAGATGAGGCGTCTATACCCTCAGGCGAGACACTGATTGGTGTTGTAATCAGTCTCGTAGCAAGTGACGATACGGGCTCGACGGCCGCGAACGCAACGCTCGTCGTGTCACGCAATCCTGAACCCAAGGTGCGGATACCACTCGAGGAGCAGATCAAGAAACTCGGCTCGTACTCCGCGCCTGCCTCAGTATTGTTTCATCCGTCAAGCGAGTTCGCGTTCGAGTTCGATCCGAATACTTTCGTTGTTGATGCCGCAGGGGATAGAGGTATCCAAGGCGAGGCCCGAGATGTGAAAAGAGATGAAGATAAAACTATGAGCGCTCTGGGGCCGGGGTTGAATTACTACGCGGTAACGGGGGACAATGCGCCCCTTCCATCATGGATTGAATTTGACGCAGGAAAACTCGCTTTCTCGGGGAAAACACCGCCCTTTGAGTCTCTCGTACAACCGCCTCAAAAGTTTGACTTCCAGCTAGTTGCCTCGGATGTAATCGGATTCTCATCAGTATCTGTCGGCTTTTCAATCGCGGTTGGTTCTCACGAACTGACCGCCGAGAAGCCCATCATCGAACTAAATGCTACGACAGGCAAACGGCTGGAGTATACGGGTTTACCCAACATTCTAAAACTGGACAAACAACCGTTGGTATCCGATAATGTTTCTTCTATCATAGCTGATGGGCTGCCGGCATGGCTCTCGTTCGACAAGGAGTCGTGGAAAATCAGTGGGACCCCCGACACAAAAGCAGAGCCGAAGAACGTCACGATCGTGGTAGTGGACAAGTTTTCGGATGCTCTAAATGTGACCCTCGCGGTGAATTTTCACACGGAAATCTTCACGTCCGATCTTCCCGATCTGAATGTGTCATCGGGCGACGACTTCTCGTTCGATATCAAGAAATTCCTCTTAGCCCCTATGGATACGCAAATAACGATCGAGACGCAGCCTGATAACTCCTGGATCCGCTTTGACGACACCTCCAAGGTTCTCTCTGGTACAGTGCCCAAGACCTTACCCGGGGGCTTTGCGGATGAGACGCGGGTCACTTTTAATGCAATCCATACGCAGACGAAAGATCAGGAGCTAAAGCATTTGAACATGCACGTGATCGAGCATCGTCCGACACAACGCCCGACACAACGCCCGACACAAAGTCCGACACAAACCCCCAACCCAGCTACTAATAACAAAGACGACTCGCGGAGGGACCTGTACTGGCTCCTTGTAATTCCAGTCCTGACCGTTGGGGTTGCTATCATCATGTTGATCTTCAGAGCACGAAGACGGAGGGAACGTAAGAGGAAACCTGATTGCTTAGAGGTATCGAGACCTGTGCCGGGCACTTTCGTAGCTAATGGCTTCACGGGCGCCTCGTTACACGATATACGCAAGTTGATGGATCCAGGACCGGAGGCGTCATCTTCACAGCCAAGTGGCTCAACGTCAGAAACCCCTTCCAATCTTCGAAAGTCGCGGACATTGTCAATTCCGAATATAGAGATAGGCCATTTCATCCCACACGCTATGACCACGAGGAGTTCATGGTTCACTGGTCGACAATCTCGGCCGTCCCCGACAGGCACGGATGAAGTCAGTTTGCTCTCCGATACAAGTATCGGGGAAGCAGTACTTATCACTCAAGAAGATCTGTTTCCAAACGCGCGGAGGCCATTAGAATATTCACCTGCAAAGAACATTAACTTAGCGATTCCAACCATTGCCGAACCGTTTAGTATACAGCCAACCCCGGAGCTTGCTTACACGGCAACCGGAAGATATGACTACGTCTCTGATGAAGAGAGGCTGCCTGCCGTCGGTTATGCAGCGCGGCGAAGATCGGTCCACCCGAAAAGTAAAAGTCCCAGCCGCAGTGGAGCCCAGCATAGGCTCTCCAAACTTTGGAAAGGGAGTTCGTCAAAGATGTCGAGAGATACGAAACATCATAGCCACCTTAGTGTATCTACGGATGCAACAACTCGTACAAGTATCCTCGCATCTGGAGTCACACAGGAAGCGACTACAACGAGCACCAATGTCATCGCAAAACCAACAGTGGTCCACATACCGAGTAGGCCAGGCGAGGCGCGACAATTGAGTAGGAGGACTAATGACTCGATATTATTCTTTGGCGGCGGTTCTCTCACGAAATCTCAACGGAAATATAGGCTGACAAAGGACACGATGCCTGCACCAGCAGATCTTCCTAGAGAATACCCGGAGTCGTCTACTGCTGTTAAGGAGCAAAACGGGGCTAGAGATGACAATACGATACGGGATCACCAGGCAAGGAATTCCTTGGGTATTGCTTACAAGGACCTCATCCAAACAAAACGCGCAACAAGGGAAGAGCCCCGGATAGGCGTGAAGAGCGAGAACTGGAACACCCATCCCATGGATTCACTCCTCGTGTCTCCTGATCGTTGGCCCGTACCAGACGTGTTTATAGGCCTAGGAGGCTCAGCGGATGTGTTCCGAAGCCGAAGTGAGCCACCTCAGCCTCCGCCTGTCAAAGCGCCTAGTAAGGCTGCGCCTCCGGTAACGCCCACGGACGCGAGAAAGAAAAATAGAAGCTTTGCGCGCAGGTCCAGCCGCAGGTCCGGCTCTATATCATCGCTTTCACAAGCGCAATTGACGCATAGGCGAAGCAAGATACGAACCTCTCGCGAAGAGCGCTTACGTTTAAGCCGCATCCGCGAGCAGAGAGCGCTTGACGGGTTTCGAGCGATGGTGTCGTCGCAGACACCATCGCCTCGCGATGAGTGGCCTCCGTCAAGGCCTAGGCACTTGCCAGAGACACCGTCACGGGCAAGCAAAGTACCGCCAAACGATCGTTTGAGCCAATCAAGAGAACTCAAAAATACGCTCTCGAAGCGAAGTGTTAAAACATTGCGCAGTGCCAAGAGTGTGCGGAGCGTGCGGGGCGGGTGGGCAGATGATGACGATGAGGATGCCTGGGAAGATATTCGACCGCCCGAGTCAGTCCTGGGTGAATGGGACGGAGTGGGAAGCGATGGCAGCTTTCCAGTTTATATCTGAAAAACCTATGGCGGTCTGTTTGTAGTACCTGATCTTATTAAACCTAGCCAGGAAGCGTGGAGTTTGAATCTAAGTGTTTCTGGAAGCACTTGCGACCTGTTGGATTGTAACCAAATCATGCTATGCGACTGGCTGTGAAGCGTAACGGTCTACGAATAACATAGTATGTTGATATTAGCTTGAAAAAGAGGCTTGAAAAACTTTAGTATGGACCCATGCTCTTAAGTAGATGTAGTGATGCAAGTCACGGGATAGCAGACAGCCGCAACCCTAGTGTTGTAGAGCCTGGGCAGCAAGATGTTGGTCTTGGCTTGATGGAACCGGCATGAGTAAGATAGCCCAACCATGGCCAGGCCACAGTGGTTCGCACTTCGTAGAGTTGAGCGCTCACCGCTTCGGGTCTTTGGCCGTCTGGCAGCATGCAGAGTCGTGAACCCTTTGGCTTCAATTTTCTGGTTACTCATGAAGCGCCTCTCGGACCACACAAGGGGCATACCCTTGGCACTCATGTTGGCGAAGATAGGTAATCGTTGTAGCAAGCCAACGCAAGATCCATGGCAAACGTTCTTCTCCCTTGCAAGGGATCCTCTCGCTCGATGACTGCGACTCGGTGCATGAAAGTACATAAAACAAGGATAGTAAAAGTTGTGGTTGTTGATGACGAAGCTCGGATGCATATGAATAATTCCAAGGATTTGAGTTGGCTCTTCATCAGTTAAGTATACACTTACCTACCAGCTGTGCATGTTATCGCGCGGGCGATGTTCGGCTTTCAAAGTGAATACGTTGTTCTTATGGTTCTACATTGACGGATTGGAATGACTACACCTACCTATAGACCCCTCACAGCCTATCATATGGGTTACCTAGTGCACATTAGTACGAAGTACCCGTAATAGGCTATGCTAGAACCTAAATTGCGCACATGGGCGTTGGTGTACCTGTTGTAGGGAACCCAATGTGGTAATAACATGTCACTGCTTACATTATGTATTCCAGTCGAGTAGGTAGGTAGGCAATTTGGGCAAGATTTTTCAAGCAGTAGGCTTTACAGGTAAATTGATAGCAATTGATAACAAAGGGTTTCCGCGTCCTCACAACGGTTACCTCCGGATGTTGTATGTACTATCTCTACCTAAGTTATATCTAGTCTACCTACCTAGACTAGCTACGTGCTTGATAAGGCCATTAGTGCAGGTTCTAGTCCAACCAAAATTTTCCCCAAGTTTAGGTGCCTACCTAGACCAACTTGTACAATATTAAATAGGTACATACCTTTGTCCGACCTCACCTGTGACAAAGCTTCATGGTTACGCAGTAATCTCGAAGGATCAGGTACATTTGGCTTCCAGTTTTGCCCAAATTATCCACAGCAACTTATTCTACATATTTGTACCTATGTTGGTCCTCCGTACTGGCGCAGCGAAGGATAAGGTAACGACAGTGGAGGAGAGTGACGACGATCTCTAAGTAGCCTGTAACTAAGCCTATCTAGCTCTAGCTCTCTCAAATCTTCTGTTCGAGTAACCTTGGAAACGTTCAGGTACCTCCTCTACACCCAATAGTACCTCTGGCCCGTGCCTGGCCCGCCGTTGCTCTATGTACACCAGGTACCGTGGCAGTGACATGGTCTTTTTTTTTTGTTCAAGTCATTTGGCATTTGCCCACATCTTCTGCCCTGCACCCTTCGCAACCCCGCCTTCGTCTCCCTCATCAGTCTTGTCCCTCACTGGCTGCAGTCCACCCGCCGCCATATCGCCATCCACGGCTCACAAGTGATCACCCTGCCTACCGTGCTGCCTTTGATAGTCCTGTCCTGTCCTGTCCTGCCTAACTTACCACCACCCTATCTGGTCTGTTGCCTTCTTTTTTCCCTCCACTTACAAGAACAACAAAAAAAGAGAACGATTGCTATTATTTTTGTTGGCTTCTGTTCCCTTCTGGCACTGACGATCTCGGTTCTGGTCCTGGTTCTACGAGTCTTGTGCAGTAGTCGCTCGACTGTGTCCAACCCCGTTCTCTGGCGTGATCCGGACTGACTCTGCCTTTCTCACGCCAACCTCAACCTTTGCTCTCGGCTTCTCTATCGCGCAATTCCTCAGCGCCTGCATCACGTACAAAGTACCTACCTAGGTATTTCCACCGTATTACGCTGTGTCACGACTTGTTCAGGGACGTAGTCCAGCACCGAACAGCCCGTTAACGATCAATCTACCCCTCCTCCAGCCTGTCGACGCCCATCTCGACTCACCACCTTGACCACTACCCTCGATCTCAGCGCCTTCCGTCGCCATGGGCCAAACCCTATCAGAGCCCGTCGTCGAGAAGGTATATTATTAGCGATTTGCACTCTCCTGCGTCAATTGCGCCGCTTCCGTGTCCTGCCACCGATCCTGTTATCTGAGCGCGTGCCTGATGACCTCATCATATTCCTTCTACTTAGTCCTGCCTCATCACCATCGTTGTACTCAGTCTCCGTCTTGAATTAACCCGTCACTAACCTGCTTTTCATGAAACCAGACTTCGGACAAGGGTGAGGATGACCGGCTACTGTACGGCGTCTCGGCCATGCAGGGATGGCGTATCAGCATGGAGGATTCCCATTGTACCATTCTCGATCTCCTAACTCCTAAAGGCGATGAAGATAAGACACATCCCTCGCGGTTATCATTCTTCGGCGTCTTCGATGGCCATGGTGGAGACAAGGTTGCCCAGTTCGCTGGCAAGCACGTAACCGATATTCTCGTTAAGCAGGATACCTTCAAGAAGGGTAACTACGAGCAATCACTCAAGGATTGCTTTCTCGCCACTGATCGCGCAATATTGAGTGGTATGTAACTGCCAATAAAAGTAACATATTGTGCCCGTGACCCCGCTAACCTTCGTCCAGATCCCCAGTACGAGGAAGAAGTGTCTGGATGCACAGCCTGCTGTGGATTAATCAGTGCTGACAAGATCTTCATTGTTCGTGATACCGTCCATGATTGGAAACTCTGATCATCCGTGCAGTAACTGATCAGGTTTTCGTAGGCCAATGCCGGAGATTCAAGAAGTGTCTTGGGAGTGAAGGGCCGGGCCAAGCCTCTCTCCTTTGACCACAAGCCACAGAACGAAGGTTGGTTCTGTTCATCTCGGCTGTGCGATAGTGTGCTTACCTAAATAATTTTTACCTCGGCAGGCGAAAAGGCTCGAATCACTGCTGCTGGTGGTTTCGTTGACTTCGGTCGAGTTAATGGCAACCTCGCTCTCTCTCGTGCCATTGGAGACTTCGAATTCAAAAAGAGTGCTGAGCTTGCACCAGAACAACAAATAGTAACTGCTTATCCTGACGTCGTTATGCACGAGCTTAGTGACGATGATGAGTTCTTGGTCATTGCATGTGACGGTGCGTTACTCCCTTATCTTGTACAATTTTGGGTTGTGCTCGGCTAACATATGCTAGGCATTTGGGATTGCCAGTCGTCACAAGCTGTCGTCGAGTTTGTGCGTAGAGGCGTCGCTGCGAAACAAGACCTAGATAAGATTTGCGAGAATATGATGGACAACTGCTTAGCCTCTAACTCAGAAACCGGCGGAGTAGGATGCGACAACATGACCATGGTCATTATAGGGTTCCTCAGAGGCAAGACGAAGGAGGAGTGGTATGAAGAGGTTGCCAGCCGAGTAGCCAAAGGCGACGGCCCCTGCGCCCCTCCCGAATACGGTATGCCATCTTAGAGCCCGGGTCTCCTGGAACGAACTGACTTGCGGTGCCTCAGCGGAATTCCGGGGACCTGGTGTTCACCACAACTACGATGACAGCGACGGCGGCTATGATGTCGACATGGAAAACAAGTCTAGAAATTTCGGCATTGGTGGGTACAAGGGCCGCATTATATTTCTTGGAGATGGTACTGAAGTTCTTACGGACTCTGACGACGCCGAAATGTTCGACAACTCGGAAGAAGATAAAGATCTGGCAAGTCAGGTCTCCAAGATTACTGCGGATGATAACGAGCCCCCGCCCAGAGCGCCCTCGCCTCCCCCTCGTGGAGCGAAGAAACAGCAAGAACCGTACAAGGTGGGAACTGACGAATCGACAAAAAAAGAGACCGATACTGACAAGGCTTCCAAGGAGGGCGCCGGGGAAGATACGAAGCCGGCGTCTTCGTCTGTGTCATAAGACTGATTTGACCGTTGGGATGAGTTTCCCGAGACGGAACAAAACTAGATTTGTTAAAGCATCTCGTCAGCGCTTTAGGGGAGAGAAAAAATAAGCGCAGTCCTGAATGTTTAGACGTGACAGTGCCGGTATCGACGAAGGCGTGTTTCTTGCTTGGGCCATGCGGAAATGTTAGTACAAGAGTACGGGTGCCGAGAATGCCCAGGCGAAGGCGAGGATCTCCTTGGGGGACAATGATAAGCATAACCTTGAGCATACGATATCGGGCTGGGCAAGCGCATTTTCGAGCGAGGATACCCTGTTGTATGATAGGGACCTTTCTTTAGAGAGTGGCCTAGATAGCTCGAGTCCAGTTCGCAAAGTACTGATTTTGGTCTTCACTGTCTCTCAATCTTGAAAGAAAGATTGCTTAAGCCTTTGTTACAATTTTTCTTGTTAGTCAGTTGTGTTTAGCCGCATCAGCAGTGGAAAGAGGAAATGAATGCAAAGTAGTAACTCCCCGCCATATGGCTAGTCTGTATAACCATAGCTTGTGAAGATAGCCTCATGATGCAAATAACAAACGCTCCAGCTTCCCTTTTCCACTGGCCTGCTGCGACGAACTGAGCATCAGGCCATATGAGCCATATATGGACCATATGGCATGGGGATATGGAACCAGCTGGCGACAGCCGAGCGCCCCTGTGCCTGCATGAAATGTCACCGACCAACCCACTTACTTAAGTAGCTAGGTTAGCCTACCTATCTAACGAAAATAGGAGCTCTTATCGCAAAGTTGCAAATCCAAAACTCTCTGCGCGCCTGACAGCGCCCTCGCATGATCAATACGGCGCCACAATCGAGTGATATGACGAACTCATAGCCCATGTCCCTGGGAGTCAGATCGCTATGGAGAGCCCGGCCTTGCATTAGTCTTGTCCAAAGGCTCCCCTCGGTTCCTAGGGAGTCTCGGAATCTGCTCTTCGCCAGTAAAATACAAACCCGATGCTGGCTTTCCTCCTCGGCCGAGTCGCCTTCGCCGGCAGGAGAACCCGAACACGCGGTCTCCTCGAGGACCGTCACTTCCACATCGCCTCCCTATCCTACGGCGCCCAGACGGTTATCTCTGAGACGTCTGGTGAAGAGGCGAGTGCCCGGACCGCACGCAACTGTTTTGATCAAGCAACCGATCCGGTGTCCAGGCCGACTCGCATCCCAGAGAAGCCTGCGTAAGCATGTGGTTAGCACCAGAAGACAAGCCCTCTACGATTATGCCCGCAACGCCCTCGACAAACACGCCAGCGATTGGCGCACGACGTTGGACATCATGATTCGGCACACCCCCAAGTTCGGCGAGATATTGGATTTCAAAGTGGCGATTGGGAAACGAACCGCGGCGCAAGCACGTGCAAATCTTTCCGAGTTGGACACAAATCTCTGGCAGACACAGCAAAAACACCACTGCAAGATTCACGTAGAGTCGGGGTTTCAGGAAGATGAACCTCTTATTCTCAGCCTATCTGGCACAAGTGTCTCCGTTCGGGAATCGCTGTCCGAGATCGTTAGAGCTGTTGGTAAAGTCTCAGGCGTCAGAGTTCTCGACCCGACTTTGCAAATCTCGGGTGATGAGGTTTGGAAAGGCAGCAATCAAGGCCAGCTTCCAATCCAGCTACTTGGTGACGGAGAATCCGCTTCTGAGGACGATATAGTCACCGTGCATGGCCACAATGCCGACTTTGTCAGGATGGCTCAACGTCCAGAGCACAAACCGTACCAATTAACCACACGAGCCGATAAGGTCCCCCGACCAACTGTTTGGACTAAGTCGTCGTTTGAGCAATATGTTGCCAAATTGGTGTTCGCACGGGTGCCTACTCACCTACACAAGTCCCTCTATCCGGCCGGCGAGGACCACCAGTCGACTGTTGTCCGGCTCCTTACTGGGCTTTTCACCTCGGAAGATTTGCGAGCTGCCGTATCGGTTGCTGCTTTGAAGTTGGCTCTCCGGTTTATACATTCACAGGGACCGGTTTCCCGACCTGCGGCTCGAACAATATTTTACGGCGTACAACTGCAGCATCTGCCTCTTGACGCTGAAGCCTTCCAAATCTTTCTAACCAGTGCATCGAAGGCTAGTGATCTTGACAGCTTCAATAGCATTCTGAGAGCAATGCTTAGGAGAGGCCATTACATACGAGTCGAGACCTGGACGGCATTTCTGGCCATGATCCAAGATCCCCAAATTAAGTTACATATCATGAGAAAAATGAGATCCCGCGGCCTGCACCATCTACGACCCATTTTGGAAGAGCTAGGTAGGCAAAATGTGATGATGGATCTCGAACGTCGTCCAGGCACGGAGGTGGACATTCAGCGTCTGCTGCATGCACAGGACGGGCAATATGGTCCATCATGGTTAGATACTATCACACTCAATAGGATGATAAATGTCATTGGCATTCGTGGAAATCTCGGAGCCTGCTACGAACTATTAGACTTAGTCGATCGCCATCGGCGGGCACGGCCCGACCAGTACACACTCAATACCATGATTACGCATACCAGGTCTATTCCGCAGAAGATAGCGCTTCTATCACGATGGCCAGGGTTGGAACCAAATCGCGTCACTTACAATCAACTATTTCAAGTGGCTTGGAGGCAACGACTTCCCAACATGCTCCGAGTGATCTGGCGATACTGCGCCTTTGCCAACCTGACTAGTTCACACATGCGTCATAATGTTACGAAACTGATGCACTCCGAGCTAGTCCTGAGCAAAAACCAGACGTTTTTAAAGGTATGGGAAGATGTCATCCTGGGTCAGAGTGAACTCGTCGCCACTAGACTCCTAGATCCTGATGACTCTCGTGGCTCTGGTGCAAAGCAGTTGATGGACAAATACACAGAGGATGCAGGCTGGCTGCGGCCTCTTGCTCGGCTTGAAGCCAAACTCCAGGAGGCCTACGATATGGATATGAGGATCCATAAGCTTAGTAAAGAGGGAGTTGAAGTATCCCCCGCCATAAGGGAAGCCCACACGGTAAACATACCTCTGGGCATCAAACAGGAAGTAGGCTCGAAAGGGGCTTGAGGGTGCTTTCTATATGTTATGTACTTATAAGGTGTACAAGAGACGACATTAAATATCTGTATATATACGTGGCTATAGCATATGTGGTCGGGGTTGTATCAGCCTTGGCGATGTCACTGTAAATTAGTTAGTACAATGTATACAAAGTATAACGCAGATTACCTCCAAAATAAGCATCTTTGATACTTTCATTCTCTTAATACTAGGCTGGGCCATCTTAGTCACCTGTGAATTTTCAACATGGATACTTTCAGCAGACTCTAATAAACCAGTAGCGCATCAAGTCTCATCTATCCATATTAGGTACAGTATAGAACAGTGCAGCGTCGTTAGCTGCAAACAACACCCGTGGCAGACTCGTGATACCTCCTATCTACAATTCCTTCAAGGTCGTTACGAGGTATGGATATAGAGGCAAGTGGGCATAACTGGGGACGTTGTTGGCTTGGCTGCCTTCCGCAGTTGGGCGGCATTGTGCGAAAGCCATCAATAGCCGTCTCGGATTAGGTGGAGCTAGCTGGATTTTCTGCCATGTGAGCAGCAACAAGCCTCCTATCTCAGCGTGCGTTGTATGATACCTACTTAGGTAGTTAGAGTCTAGTTACCTAGGTACTGTATGTAGTACCTGCCGTAGCTACCCTACAACGCTGCAAGCTATTAACTAATCGCTAGGTAATCCATTGCCCCTCACTCGTTACTCGCCCAAGGTACAGTACATCCCTCGGTACATATCTAGCGATAGCCTATAATACATACAGTAATATATATCCAAATGCCCCGCACTCTGCTCACACGACTTCCTCGCCAACATCTTGCGGCATCACCATTGCATCTGAAGGCCTGCTCTCGTCGAACCTTCAGTTCCTTTTCTCTGTCTATCCGCACATTCCCCTCTCGCATATACTCTATATCAACAGCCAAGCCTCCCAGCCGCTGCACAATCTCTACCAGAAGGACATATCTAACCCCCACCATCCAAGCCCACCAAGCACGCAAAATGGCACCTCAGCTCGACGGCTATTTTGCCGAGGTCGATAAGTTGTCGAGCCACTTCATCGACCGACTTGCCAAGGCTGTTGCCATCCCCTCCGTCTCCTCCGATGCCAGCCGTCGTCCTGATGTCGTCCGTATGGGCGAGTTTCTAGCTGCTGAGCTGAAGAACCTGGGCGCCAGCGTCGAGATGCGCCCGCTTGGAAAGCAACCCGATAATCCCGATCTGGACCTCCCGCCCGTCGTTCTCGCTCGCTACGGCAGCGACAAGAACAAGCGGACAATCCTGGTATATGGCCACTACGACGTCCAGCCCGCTGAGAAGAGCGATGGCTGGTCCACCGAGCCCTTCACATTGTCTGTCGGCGAAGACGGCCGCATGTTTGGCCGTGGTAGCACCGACGACAAGGGGCCCGTCCTTGGCTGGCTGAACGCCATTGAGGCCCACCAGAAGGCCGGTGTCGACTTCCCCGTCAACCTACTCATGTGCTTTGAGGGTATGGAGGAGTATGGGTCCGAGGGGCTCGATGAGCTGATCAAGAAGGAGGGTAAGGGCTACTTTGCCGACGCCGATGCTGTCTGCATCAGTGATAACTACTGGCTGGGCACTGAGAAGCCTTGTCTGACATACGGTCTCCGTGGCTGCAACTACTACAGCGTCGAGATTTCTGGCCCCGGTGCCGACTTGCACAGCGGTGTCTTCGGTGGCACAGCGCAGGAGCCCATGACGGATTTGGTGCGGGTATTAGGCAGCCTTGTCGACACGGGTGGCAAGATCCAGATCCCCGGCATCTATGAGCAGGTAGCACCGGTGACGTCGGATGAGGAGGGACTGTACGACGGAATCGCCTTCACCATGGAGACACTGCATGAATCACTTGGTTCCAAGACCACTGTCTTCGAGGATAAGAAGTCCACCCTGATGGCACGCTGGCGGAATCCGTCACTCAGCATTCACGGTGTCGAGGGTGCCTTCTCGGCCCCCGGCGCCAAGACCGTCATTCCCGCCAAAGTCATCGGCAAGTTCTCCATACGCACCGTTCCCGACATGGATATCGACAAGACCAACGAGGCTGTCTACGGCTATGTCAAGGAGGCTTTCGCGAAACTCAAGTCCAAGAACTCACTCAAGGTCTTCGCCCAGCACACCGGCAAGTGGTGGGTCGCAAGCCCGAACCACTGGAACTTTCGCGCCGCCGGCAAGGCTACGGAACGCGTGTGGGGCGTCAAGCCCGACTTCACCCGTGAGGGTGGAAGGTGAGTCCCAACTATTCTCCTGCCAAAAGAGGATAACAGTTACTGACTATATTTAGTATCCCCGTCACCCTGACTTTCGAGCAGGCCACGGGCAAGAACGTTCTACTGCTGCCGATGGGCAGCTCAACGGACGGCGCGCACTCGATTAATGAGAAGTTAGATAAGCGCAACTACATCGAAGGCATCAAGCTATTGGGTGCTTATCTACACTACGTCGCAGAAGAGCCCCGGGAGTGAGGTGCAAGTAGAATAGTCTACATAGGAGGCTCTCCATATCATACCAAGGCCTTCTAGAGAAAGCCGATAACCTGTATTAGTCTCGGTAGGCGACCTAAGGGGAATCTATCGAGTCGTGTGGGATGTGCTATCATACGATTTGATAGCAATGATACCTACCCAGGTACGTGGGTTTAGCATGGCCGGATTTGGGGCCTTAATATACCCAACCTCTATTATGCTTAATAGTCCTGAAGATACTTTCCATCTGATGCGAAATTTACATTACAGGGCATTTCTACTCTTGGGATAGTTCAGGTTGTAGCACCCCGTTCCTCAAGCCACCTTAACTCATCAGCACTCCCTAATATGTATCCGGTGCATAAATATTGATTAGAAGGGCTCTGGCCTCATAGTCTAGTCGTCAGAGACGTTAATGGCCAGGCTCTTGATCATCGTGAGTCAAGCATATCATATCGCATATAACCCGGTTTCATAAACACTGCCGTGTGATAGACATGGGCGGTAGCGGTCTTGATTGATTAGGTAGTGTCGAATGGAGAGGCAGTCTATATCTTAGCTAATAGCTACTCCAAGGGGATGCTGATAGAGAGCCAATGAGGACACACGCTTCGACGACGGCTATTCGTATTAGGAAACCGCTCTTGGCAATTCCACCAATCGTACCTATCTTTGTCTATCATACATACATACACTTTGTCTTCGGTTTCTCTATGATGATATTTATTTGGCACGTTGATGCACATTCACACTGACGTAGTGGATTCGTGATTCGTGTAACGAGTAGTGAGGTGACGATAAGCTCGAGATAGGGAAAACGGGGAAGGTAAGGGGGGGCGAAATGCGGGAAGGTCGGACAGGATCTAGATCTCGACGAGGAAGTGGGCGGTCAGTCCTGTCCGTCCGGATCTGGCTCTCCCAATCTCTGCCCGACGATGACGGATGAAGGATCTTAATAATCTTCAATTTCTGTTGATGTAGTCTTAAAATCTCGGTGGAAACTATCTGTCCGTTCCGTAGTCTTGAAATCTAAGACAAAAAGACAATAAAAAGAAACAATCCGTTAGATACCTTGTTAAGCTTCCGGCGTTTATGACGATGATATAACGCCATCCACACTTTAGAAACACCAACCGCCACGACCAAAAGGGCTTCACACAACTAGATAGATTATTCATATCGTTTTCACCTCATCCCACTTCCACGTATAAATCCATGTCGGGCACTATAGATATAAAAGAGCCTCTCGCCACGGCAAAGGTGGTTGCCGTGGCATCATCCTCATCCTCATCATCAGCATCAGCATCAGCAGACTCATCAGACGCAGAAGGGGAGGGGGGGTTCTCCTCGCTAGCCCTCGCCGAGGACTTCACGCCGCTGCCCGCGTACAAGGCGGCCGGGACGACGGAGACGGACTTCGACGGTCTGCTGCCCGCCGGAAAGCAGCTACGTCTCCGCGAGGATCTGAAGAATGGGTGTGGTGGTCAGCTCTGGCCTGCGGGCATGACGCTCGCGAGATATATGTTGAGGTATCATGCGACGAGCTTGGCGGGTAAAAGGATGTGAGTTTCTCTTCTTCGTTGTAGTATACCTTTTTTTTGGCCACGGTGGAGTAATTGCCTTCCGCTTTGCCGCTGTGCTGTGTGAAGCTACTATGAAGTGAAGTGAGAGGTGACAAAGCTTAGTCTGGACCGTCCTTGCACGCACACACAAAAAATTCGGGGTCATTTGATAGGGATATTGTTACCCATTAATGCTTATGCATCACTTACATTACACCAACAGCAAAAAAAACTATGCTGACGAGATGTCCTCATGCTGTAGACTGGAACTCGGCGCAGGCGGTGGACTCGTGGGTCTCGCCGTTGCCCGTGGCTGTGATCTGGGAGAGAACCACCCTCCGCTGTATATCACGGACCAGATGGAGATGTTCTCGCTCATGCGGCATAACATCGCTCTCAACGAGCTCGAGGGAAAGGTCGAGGCCGTGCTGTTAAACTGGTGAGTGCCACATTTACCCCTCCCTTCCACTGTCACCTCCTTGTTGATAGCTAGCAAATGCTTGTCTCACTCCGACAGCCTGCCTGCATGTTTTTGCGTCTTGGGCTTCTCCCCTCTTTTCACGCACGCACGCCACTAACGATGCAAACAGGGGCGAGCCACTCCCCGCCGAAGTCGTCGCGAGCCCACCAGACGTCGTCCTGGCGGCCGACTGCGTATACTTCGAGCCCGCGTTCCCGCTCCTGCAGGCAACGCTGTCCGACCTCCTCGCGCTGCGGCCGTCGGCCGTCGTCTACTTCTGCTTCAAGAAGCGCCGTCGGGCGGACATGCAGTTCCTCAGGCAGGCCCGCAGGCGCTTCAGCGTCGCCGAGATCGACGACGACGACGAGCGCCCCGTCTGGAGCCGCCAGGGTCTGTTCATGTTCGCCATCACCTCGAAGACGGATACGAGGGCGAATGAAGAGGGGTTGTGAGATGGGATAGATGACGTCAAGATACACTACACTACATCACTAGACAGTAGGTGTGGTGTAGTGTGTAGTTTGGTTCATTGTCCGGGCGCGGAGAAATGCTGAAATGACCTGTCTCGTTTCATTGCGTTATGTGAGAGTCATCGTTTCCGGGTCCAAGGTTGGGTATTGGTTGATGAGTTGCGAGAGGGCTCGGTCATGGAGTATGGTGTCTGTGTTCAATATCTAGTAGCATCGCTAGCATGGCTTGGAGTTGGGGCGCGCGTGTGTGTGTGATGCAAGCTGTAAGTGCATGCAGATAGATGGTTTACCTACTATCTGGAAAGCCGGTCAGTCGGGGTTATTCGGCTGGACGCATTATCGTGGCATACAATAGAACATAGACGTGCGTCGCACATCGGTTGATAAAAAGGACAAAAGAAACCAAAATCACGACTTCGGTTTTTGAGGATGGCTTCCTATAACCATTCATCATTGACTTCATCGATTCATCTACCCGCACATACATATACGTGTTGGACCGAACTGGACGTGTCACCTATCGTCCTCACTACCAGACATCGATCGCGAGCGGAATGCAATATGAATCTAATGTGGGCGCACGGATATGGGAGAAGAGGAGAGGAGGAGGAGGAGGAGGGGTTGATATCACTGTTTATGCAATGCACATACATACGCACACTCACTGAGGATTGCCGGAGATGGGTAGCATCGATTGCGACGCCATGCCATGCCATGCCCACGTTCCCCCTCCGCGATTCCGCAGGCGGCAGCCCGTCGGATAGCGACAGCGCGGAGAATGTTAGATGATGCCATTGTTTTTCATCTCGGTTCGATCACCTCGGGCCTTTTTTAAGCTTATATGACTAAATATACCTACTACTACGTTCCCTACCACGCGTTGCGCGGTCTACTTACACTGCAAACTGCATGTAGTGTACACCAATCATCAGCATTATTGATAATATCACGGCTCTACGGCGGCAACATCAGGGATAGAGATATAACAGAATTACCTGCTATATGTAGTTTGTGGCAGTAGTCAGAACGTAGTATAGTTGAACACATAAGAGAAAACCCATCCTAAGTATATTCCACATAGCGCTCGGGCTTCTTGCTGTGTATACCTCTTATGCGGGTACGGCAATTCGTTACGTTAGAAAAACCTGAATTGAATGACCGAGCTTCCGACTCCTTAGTTACACTAGGCATTAAATACTGTACGTATAGGACTTACACAACAGAAGCCCCGATCAGCCCCTACTGCGTACTCCGGATCGGTTTCCGCACCTCTCGAATGAGTTTTGGAAATATTTGCGTAGTGTACAGCATAAGTGCTGGTAAGGTCGTGTACACATAAGTATACGCGAGCGACGTGGCCCGCTACCTATCGAGTCTTCGTAGTGGCCCCAGGCCCCGGTTTTAAATTAACAGAGAAAAGACGAGAAAAAGATCATCGGACTGTTTCACGACAGGCTGAGAATTGTACACGATTCTGATTGGTAATAAGTAAGCCTAACAGATCTGCCAAGTCATCGAGTTCGCTACTCTTTTCTTTCTTTGGGAAGCCCAAAAAAAAGCCAGCCAACTCAGCTCAGCTCTTGTGGCATCTTTCATCTTTCAGGCTAGATTAGGGGATCAGCGAAACAGCCCCCTTAGTGGTGTGTGTGCGTGCGTGCCTGGCGAGCCTGGTTAGTTCTTGGGGGCGGTGCTGCGCTGTTCAATTCGAAAAATTAAAATAAAAAGTCTTATTTCTTACCCTGACCCCAACCCCTGCATGTGCCGGGACCGGACCAGGATCGCCAGGTACGCTACCCTACGGGAATGCGTGCCACGCTTCCTGGACCCAATAAGATCCCTGTCAGGGGCGAGGGATCGAATGGTAATTGGCCATAACGTGCTGACGGGCGGATCGGTGCCTTGCATTAGGCTGCGGATTCAACCAAGAAAAAATAAATGGCGAGAGAAGAGAGAGAAAGAAGAGGCAGCCTTTGTAAAGTTGTGTTTTTTTCAATTATGTACGCCGCTCATCTTTTAGCCAACGGACCGGCGGAGTGGATGATAAATGAACTCCACGTTATATGGATACTACTTATCTCTGTTGGAAATGGAGGCAAGTAGTACACTAGAATGTGAACCATTGATTCTAGGTCATCTGCACAACACGCCTAGCTTGGTTATCATCCTGTTGGCACCACCATTGGCACAAAAAGAGGCACCAAAAGAGGAGAACAAAGTGATGAGAATAATTGAACGGGAAAACAGAGGGGAAGCTGACAACTGTTTGTACCTGATGTACAGAATACCGATATCGTAGGCAGGACTTTCAACACTTACACCACGGGCGGCTCCAGCTAGTGTACTTAGTACCTAAGCAGACTGATTGTTTTAGCCCCAGTTCACAACACCCATTGGCCGATGAGCACACCAAAGAACGAGAACGTGCTCGTTTCTCCATCACCTTGCCTTGTTTCCGTCCTCTCATTTGCTTTCCCATGTTCCGGGCCTTGTCCCTTGTCTCTGCCCTGGTTCTTTTCGGCGTAGTGTAGCTCTGATCCCACTTTGGTACCTGTGTAAGGTAGTGTTCCTAGGTGTGCTGTACAGCAATAGTGTAGGTAGGTAGGTAGGTATACAGTACACCACCCTCAGTAGATACATAGTGTACCGCAGCGGGCATCTGGCTAGTACAGTACACTACCTTAGTGCCCCGACCTGACCCAATCCCAGCCGCAGTCCCAGCTTCAGTCCTAGGGCAATCAGCTGTTTCCCCCCCGGGCTGACAGGGCTCCCATTGCAAGCACTCGTAATAAAGAGGACTGTAGTATTCCTCTCCTTCTTCTTTTAGCCTTTCTCTCACCTCACCTCTTCGGTTATCCATACCACTCGTACATTCTTTCGACCTGAGCAGTGCTCACTCATATACATTCATTTTCCCTGGACCACACGCTGCTCCGCCACCCTCCTTCGTGAACCGAAATAAGAGACTTGGAAACCATACTGCGGTACAAGACCGGACTAGGACCAACACTTCTCTCCTTGCCAGACAAAGACAGCAACAGTGCATAGTCCTTTCTGATCCTGCTTTAACGATATACCCTCTGGCTGGACCTCTCGCATCTGCTGAACATTTAAAACAAACAACCAAACAAGAAAACCGTTATACATAACCCTACGATCGCCAGTCATCATGAAGTCTGTGTCTTCTGCTGCTGTCGCCGCCCTCCTGGCTGGCTTGACCGCTGCTCAGCCTCACGGTCACCATGGCCATCAACACCTGCACGCAAAGCGTGACCTTGTCACCGAATGGGAGACCGTCTGGGAAACCGTGACTGTTCTCGTTGACGAGAGCACCACGCAAACCGTCTACCCAGCGCTCACCAGCTCTGGTGCGCCAGGCGAGTTCTTCCAGCCGCCACCCACCAGCACACCTGAGCCTGAGCCTCAACCCGAGCCCACAGTCGTTGAGCCCACCTCCACCTCTACCTCTACCTCTACCTCTACCTCTGTTCAGGCACCTCCCACAACAACAACATCTGTTGCGGAGACTACCACTTCACCGCCACCACCACCGCCTCCTCCGGCTCCCACCACTACTTCTACAACCACGCCTGCGCCTGCACCTGTTCCAGAGACCACCACCAGCGTTCAGGCCCCGCCTGCTCCAGTCTCTACGGAGTCCTCTAACGCCCCTGCTTCTGGCTACACGTATGTCGGTGCAGACGGCGGGTTCGGCACCTCCAGCATGGACAGCGCGAAATACTCGGGTGACATCACGTACTACGCCCTTGGTCTGGGCGCGTGCGGATACGACGATTCTGGTGCGGACCTAACGAAGCATATCGTCGCCATCTCACATACTGATTGGTACAACCGTGGTTCTGGAACCAGCCTCGGTATCGACATGCCCAACCATCCCTGGTGCGACCAGACTATTACCATCACGGCTGGTGGCAAGTCCACTACGGCCACAGTCCACGATATTTGTCCCGGCTGCGAGTCCGGTTCCATCGATGTCTCCGAGGGCGCCTTCGACTACCTGCTCGGAGGTACTGCAGCAGGTCGTGAGAAGGCCACTTGGACATTCAACTAAGTCAAAGCCGCCAATCGATGGGATTTGGATGAGTACTCCTAACCGCGAAGGGCGGAGCGCATTCTTTGATCGATTTCAAATGCGTTCCGGCTCATGATGACGAATCTGCTTTTTTTCTCGTGTGAATACTTGGGTGTATGAAAGCAAGCAAGCAAGCCCCGATCCCAGCAAGTACCCTGTTTTAAAATATTTTATTCCTTCGGGTCGGCAGACGTGCGTGAGCACAAATCAAGGGCGTTGGGTTTTTCGGATGGGATGGATTCTGGTAGAAAAAGGGAAAAAAGACAAACAGCAAATCCAAGGCAACTTGGCAAGGTCGAACCCTCCAGTCAAGGGAAGTCGCGTTAAAGTTTAATTGCTTACGCAATGTCAAGACAAAACTTTACCTTCGCGCTTGTCTTAGTAGGTATTGCTGGGATGTTACGTCTTGCCAGATAAATAGACTTATATATACTTCTTGTACATATTCATCCAATTGAAGTTGGCATTTATCATTCTACCTATACATGCGTGGAAACTTAGGCACGCAGCTGCCAATATGGAAGTTTTACATGATAAATTATATACATACAGAGAGGCCACCAAGCTACCAACATTTGAAATTCTTAACTTGATATTGAACTTGTGTGATCTTTCGCCTTTCTTTATTTTCTTTCTTATTCTGAATTTTTGGTTACGGTGGTAAGACTCCCATAGTGGGCCAATGACACCTGCGGGAGCCGAACCCTGTGAAATTAGATTAAAGCCGATCAATCTGCTTGCAATACGTAAACTAGGTACCGCAACTAGTATACATACCCACATGTAACTTCTATTCTATTCATCTACCAAGCAAGCAAGCAAACATCTGAGGTGCTCGTACTCCCATCGTGAAGCAAACAAAGTGACTCTCTCGGACTCTCAATCTTGGCACTGTCTGTCCACAAGGTACCTTGTCTACCTTACTTACTTACATTCTATTCTCTCCCATCTGTCTTTCTGTCTACGTGTCGGAGTAGCGTATCAGTTAATTCGCAGATTTGGTGTAAAAATCGATAATTATCTCAAGACTATTAAAAATAAAAATAAAAAGAAAACCATCGTCTCCTTCTGCTTATATTGTCCATGTAGGTTAGCTACACGCAGTTAAGTCCTAGAAAACCGATGGCTATTGGGGCCAGGAGCTCTCGTTGGGGAATAGCATGTCAAGCTACTAACTAACCTAGATAGATAACAGCCATATACCTGATCTACGTACGTACGCAATGTTGGCATCAAGGTATAACGAGGAAAGTGCCGTAGAAGATTCCTCACAATACTGACTTAACCCCCTCACTCACCATCAACATCAACTACCATAAGCGTAAACAGGCCAGTGACACTAAAAACCCGACTATAGTTCAAAAATTCTACAAGGTCTTGTCTTACAACAATGCGTCAGCAAGCCATAAAACGAGTTGTCGCAAGAGTTCTATAGTTATATAATATGGATATGAGGTATATATTATCACCGCCCCATACTGAGCAAACCATCAATATACTTATGCGTATCGACTCCGATACCCTGCACAAGCCGACCGGCACCCTCAGCCCAGCCCCCACCGCCATTCTCCGCGTACGAGCCGCTGCCGATCCCTTTAAGACCAGTGTGCTCTCCCGCGCGACGAATGAGGAAGATCTCCTTGTTCACGGCCGGGTGCGCGCGAGGGCCATCGGTCTCTTGGGACTCAGCCTGCCGCAGCGAAGGCACGACGCGTTCCGAGGGACGTTCCTCGGGGCCATTTTCTCCATCCGGCTGAGCGGTATCACGCTCTAATATCCGTGTCCAGACAACCCACCACCCGCGGCTCGTCTTGCACGTCCGTTCGAGCTCCGAATAATCGTTCAATGTGGCCGCGTACATGTTAAGGATCTGGTTATGCGTGTTGACGGCCTCGGCGCGAGACCAGACGGGCGCCGCGTCCTCACGCAACACTTCGGCGGGTGTGGGTATGCTGGGTATGGTAGAATGAATAGTCGTCGCCTTGGGGTCCCAGACGAGATCGAATATGTGGGACGCTTTCTCCCCCACGTCTGGTTTGCAGGGCCGGTAGGCGGTGGACATTGCTAATGGCTTCCGCAGCGGCGCCAGCTGGTGGTGTAGGGATCGGTACAGTCCTTCCCAAGCCAACGAATCAGTCCTGTTCCGGAAGAGAAACGTGAATATAAAGGGTTTGTTGACATAGACAACTACACGCATCATTTGCGTTTTATTGCGGTCTTGACTGTCGAATTGGGAATGCGGATTCGTGAGGTCCTTGTTGCCGAACTTTGTTAAGGTTAACTCCGTGCTGTGGCTTCCCAAGTCTTCTACTTGTTGGGCTTCTGTTCGCTCACCGCCGTCCAGTTCAACAGTAAGTGTCCGAAGTAGAATCCTGGAGTTGCATTCTGACGGCTCAACCTCGTCACCTGATTGGCTTCCTCGTTCGCCTTCGTCAGCGTTGGATTCTTCCATGTCTCCCAGGAGTCCAATAAGATAGTTCCCAGCGTCAGGGGGTTTGTGTGAGGTAGGTTCGCTGGCTTTGGCGGGTTCAACATCTTTCGTGGATGTGCTTGAGTGTGCCCCTTCCTCTGAACTACCCAAACTCCAATGTGTCCCATAGCCCATCTTCAGATAGCTCATGAACTTATTCATGCCACCTTCATCGGCCGTTCCCTCGTCCTGTGCCGACTCAGTCGGTTCTGGCCTATTGGGTTCCTGCGGCGCAGCATCGCGAGTCGATAAGCCATGGCCGGGGGGTGTTGTCCCATCACTAGGTTGCGGCCGACTTCCACTGCCATATGTCATAATAGGAACGGATTTCCGCCTCCTTCTAGTCTGCCGTGTAGATGTCGGACTATCCTTCACGCCATATGCATTTTCGCCCCACGTATAAATATCCTCCATCCAATAGGTGATATCCCGTAGAGACTTCCTGGATAAAGCGCCAACGCCCAGGAAAACTGCTCCATCTTCGGCGCCAGGTTCCTCTCCAGTTTCAAGCCATTGTGCTGATAATGTATCGGCCTTCTCGTCTTTAGCGGGCTCTACCTCCGATGCGGACTCGGAGGAACCAAACCTCGAGACAACCAGATCCGTCAAGCCCTCTACTCTACCAACAAACCCTTCAAGTACTTCTCTTTCACCGCTGCCGCGGTTTTCCTCTCCAACACCCACACCAAGTTCTCCACACGCTGCAATCTTGATACTTCTGAAGACGTTGCTTGCCGGATTGCCGTGGAGTATGACATCCCACGTAGATATGAAAAGATCCCAGAATCGACTCAATATTTTAATAAAGTTGGATCGCCTTGATTTGACAAAAAGCGCACTTAAAGATGACGCATGATGAAGCAAGAACACGGAGTGTGCCCGTATCAGGTCGCGCATGAGCAACGTGCTTGGTTTCAGTTCCCTTGATGAATACTCGACATTGTCTGGTTGTTCATCTGTCTTACTGGGAGTGGGCGACCCGATTCTCGGAGGAAGGGGGATCTTGGTGAGATCGATAGACTACATGCAACCAACAATGGATCAGTATCAACCTGCTAAGAGGTGGATCTAGACGTTCGTGTCTGTGTACCTACTGCCAGTATCCACCATCCAGGCTCGACTTCCTGCAGCACCACCCGGGTTTTCTCAGTCTCTATGGTATTGACTGGCTCGCCATTAGCAAAGCCACGACTGAACTCGACCATGCCCTGCGCAAGGCCAATCTGCCTTAGCCGCTCATTACGTTCCTCCTGAGATAGATCGGCTGTAGGCCCGCCGCGAGACCGATGGCGCCGCTTTTGGGATTGAGTCTTGATAGAGGCATAGTAAACTATCTGGTCATCTAATGTCTCATCGGTTGCTCCAAGGGATGGATTGAAGATGGCCAAAAAGCCTAGTTGAGCGGGCACAACGCCCATCTGGCCAGCCATAGCAGAGACTGCCATGGCCAACCTTTTCGGGGCGAAACAGGGTATAGAGATTCGGCGTGAACGAAAATATGTATAAGGCGGAACCAAGCGCTGTTACCGGCGCGGCTTGATCAAGACGAAGCGGGGGGCATTCCTTTGGATGGTAAGCCCTATCTACTGGTCAGCTCGCTAACTTAGTTGAAATGGTAAGTGATGCCGGCCAACAACAGGCGCTTCTACCTACCTCTAACTAGGGAATACGACACCAACGCCTGGCGGCTAGAAGTGAAGTGTGAGAACGCGGTAAAGAGTTGGCTACAAGCGGTTTGGTGGCGAGTATTAAGTATCTTCGCCCCCCGCATGTACATCTCGATAGCACGCAAGTACCCTACCGATGTATGTAGATAGATGGCTGCCTACATGTATCAATGTGTCAAGCTAACGTAGGTCGGTACCTTAACTAATGGGTTAGGTACTTACGGCGCCCCGCTGACTTGCGTCACAACTGTGACCTCAGCGGTTCATTACATACCTAGTGCGGACTCGGTGGCTAGAGCATCTTTGTATACGAGTTCCTCAATCACAACCTTAGCCAACAGATCAAGGTTCCAGTTATAGCTACTATTTTCTATTCTCCGAATACGTCAAACTCCTTCAACAGTGTAACGCAGTCGTCATAGCCCGAATTCCCAGCCCAGCTGCCTTTATCGCTGAATGTATTTGCAACCCGTCTAAATGACAAGGTAGACAAGGTGGTATAATGTATACATACAATAGCCCAGAAAACAAACAAAAAAACAACAGCAGGTAACCCTACTATTTTCAATCGACGCCGCCTCTTAATGCTGATAGACACGCTTTTCAAGTCAGTGTCATGAGAAAACTCTATGATTTGACCTGGCGAGAGTAGGAGGCTAACTAGCGCTCGCTTTACGAGAGTGCCGTTAGTCCTCGCCATTCCATAAAGGAAACCCTGATAGTGGGCCGTATGATTGAAGATTAGAATTCCACCAAAACATTTCCACAAGCGGATATAGATCAAAGCAACAATCCTGTCCCATTTGTCATGATTACTCCAATATAAACAATAGCTGGTTCGTGTTCCAGCTAAAAGAAACCTCTCGCATCAGGTGGGTTGACCGCTACCTAATGATCATAACCAGCACCTCGTTGCCATGGACTAGGGCTGAAATAGTTAGTGAATGCGTAAGCCGATAGTAGTCATGAAGTGGCTCACCTTGCGTTGTTTTGTGCTCTAAAACTTGTAGGAGTAGAGTTATTTTGTGCCCGGAAGGCGCCCGCCGAAGGACCATACGGACTTTGTGATCTGTTTGAAGAGTTGCCGCTGGCAGGGAATAGCGGAACCGACGCTTCAACGGGAGAACGTGGCCGGTTCTGATAGTGCATGCCCTGAGAACCCTGGGCGGGCCCAATAGGAATACTCAGACGCGAAGTATCGGTTCGGCGCCTCATAGACTCGGACGATATCGACTCGTTGTCGTCGTCCAAGTCCAATCCAGGCTTATAGTATCCTCCAGCCTTATCACCTCGAGCGGTCGCTGCTAGAGCGTCGAGCTCTGTGGTGCCTGTTAATTGAGATTGGGACTTCATGAATGATGTTCGGTCATCAGCCATGAATTGATAACGCCCATCGGGATTCTTGCGGTAGAAGACCAACACAGTCGAAACGATGACCATGAGTAGTAGAACGGTGGCAAAAATGGCATTGAGGAAGAAGAGGATTAGGCCAATAACACCATTAACAATGGGGGGTTGATCGAAGACATCTGAGAAGATTAAAAGGAAGATGGCGTTGATGAAGTTAATAGAACAAATGGAGATGTTGAATGTGTTGGTGCTCTTGTCCATCCAAGGTCGGAGTACGCTCACAGCGATGAGAGCGCCAGCTTCGATCAGGAGCAGTCCAATTGCTTGGACATTTCCTTTGCCTTGGGCAAACGCGATGAAAAGCGCCTTAACAAATGTGTAACCGAGAACAGGAATCACAAAGTAGTAAGCCGACGCCCTGAACTGAACGTAGAGGAAGCCCCATTTGTTTAACGCGTGGGGGTCCGAGAAAAGGATGTAGGCAGGGTTGCGGTGCATGACAACCGAGCGGCGTGCAATGCGAATAACCTTCAATGCAGCCCATCCCAGGGTAACTGTCATGCCAACCAGGAAGAAAACAGCCAACACAACTTCGGCGGGAGAGTCAATCTGAGTAAATTCCCAGAGGCATAATATAGTCATCTGCGGGTAGCCAATAAGGGTCAATCGGAAGAGAATTCCCTTAAGAATCGTGAGCCATCCGTTGCGGAACTCGAGGAATGTATCGCTCTTCATCCACTTGTTCTTGGCGGCCAACTCGCAGAAGCCTTTGAACGCAGCAATACCACCAATGGTGAAGACGACCAGCAGAGAGTAGAAGACCAAACCAGTCAGAAATAGATTTGTTGTCTCGATATTCGCCCTGAACGCAACACGCTGGATACCATAGACTATGTAACTTCCAGATCCTGTCATAATATTGCCCCGCTTCATCAGTTCAGTGGAAGCGCGAGGGATAAGGGATGCAGATCTTCGGTAGATGCCAACCGCCGTCTCTGGCAAGACCGACAGAGCACGCTTCTCAACTTGGACCGAGACTGTAGTCAACGAATCAAAGATGGTAGAAGGGGTGCCACCAGTAGCGCGCTGGTACCAAGTGAAAATGTCCTCCAAGAAATTTACGTTGACGATGCCCATCGTCCATTGAAAATCCTGTGTCCAAGACTGGACAACCGGAGGAAGGTGAACGCTCATCATGCCAAGAATAGCCTGAGCTTGGAAGAATCCAAATAAGGACAGGGCACCCGAGGCGATGTGAGCAGCAGCATTAGAGTGACCAAGACCGTTGAGGACGGCAGACGAGCAGAGAACGAGGCCAGCAATGACGGCAAGAGTCCATTTCACAGCCAGTAAATCAACAGTCTTGCCGTTAGAGACATCGGCCTCAACACAGGCCACGCTTTGGTTGGTTTGTGTATTGTTCAAGACAACCCGAACAGTGGCATCTAGATCGGGGAAAGTGAACGCTATGCCGGGTATAAGGGACACCGCGGATGGATCGACATCGAAATTGAATTTGAGGGGAATTTTACCAGCAGTCATAGGACAAAGACCAGCTAGTCCAAGCTGGCAGGGGTCGACGCTCTGCTTGATGATTTGGTAGCCGTAAGCAACGACAGAAACGTCGAAGCTGACGTATCCTTCGACAGATGATGTCGCGACAACATCAACGGCGGCAGAGTTATTGTTTGGTGTGTATACGACGTTGAAGAGACTGGCGGTAAATTGCGAGTTCGGTTGGCAGGAGTTTAGGGAGGTTGACGAGAGCATCGGCTCTGCGCCAGCACCCAGCTGTACTGCCGCAAGGGCGGACAGCAATAATGCTGGCCGTACGCTAGGAATTCTCATGATGGCGGAAGGTCAATCGTTGCGAAACGGACCTAGATATTAGGAGTACTGAGATACTCCTCGTAGAACTATCGATTACGTGCCTTTGTGATGAGGCGTCTTCGATGTTTTAAGTTCAATGATCGTGGACAATCGAATACATTAGCGAGCTTGGCGAAGGCTGGCTCAAACAAAGAAATAAAGTGGCCGGGCGTTCCCTTCGCCAAAGTCGATCAAATACACCACGAAGCGTTGCGATGTGGTTGGGGTTTGCGAGCGAGCGTGATCGGTAATCAAGGAAATCTGCCGTTCCTCTTGCTTTGCCGATGGATTGCGAGGATAGGGTTTCCTGAAGGTTTGTAACAAGCGAGCGTGTACGTGTCGTCCTTGGAGAGTCGCCAAAAAGGGGGCTACTTGGGTTAGGAAGTAAGTCGACGAGACAACGAAATGGCAAACGACGAATCCCCTTCGCAGAACGGGATTGTGGTAGTCGTGATGTAATCGTCAACGAGAACCGGACACGATCGAAAAGGCTGAAATTATTGGAGGGTGGCAGGAGAAGAGAAATGGGGTTTCAGAGAGTGAACTTGGTCGGTGGTGTAGTTTAGGTGCTCGTTGGAATGGTATGAACTAAGATGAGTGAGGGAGGGAGGCTTCAAGGACCAGCGCGGGTAGTACAGCTCACTAAACCTTGGGGTCTTGGATCAATCAATGAGCATGGGCGAAACGTCAAGAAAGGGGACGGGTGGGGACATGGATAAATCGGGTAGTGGGCCAGCCTGCCTAAACCAGCTAGTGAGGAAATGATTTAGTTCTGCACAGCTGGCGACGAGCCGTCTTGAGCCTGCGCCAGGATGATCCAAGAAGCCTGACAGCTGGTGTGAGTGGCTATCCAGCCAACTGCAACAATTCCAGTTTACAGTAACTCGGGCGGGCATGAAAGATGGAATGCAGAAGTAAATTACTTACGCGTCAACAAGCCGCTGAAGACTGGCTGTGCAGCCCCCGCCAAGGATGTACACAGAGCTACACGAAGTACTCCGTACTACTTTTTCATCTTGTACGTACGAAGTAGTACCTCAACCCATTCGCCTTGCCGTCCGCTCCGCTATTTTGTCTGCTAATGACTCGTTTTTCAGATCAAAATATCGCAGCATCTGCGCCAAATCGCTAGAGGCCTTGGCATCTTGAATGGACACAAGCTGGGCCAGTTACTTACTGTAGTTTCCACTCGTATTGCTGACGTCGAGAGATTGGCCGTGCGGCTTGTTTATCAAATATTGCCATGGAAGCTACATAGCCGAATCATGATAGAGTAATACTGCATATATTGTAGTACACTACTGTAGGGCAGATCCCTTACCTACAATGCACTATGTTACCTAGCACAAAACAGGTTGTGCAGCACGACGATGTCACGATGGTAGCCATTGCATCATAGAACATGTCGAAAAGCATTTCTATACCAATCACCCAATGTGAAATAGCCAGCCGACCACAATTCACCCCATAGTACTCCGTACCTATGTTACTGGCAGCATAATTATAGTTAGTGTTGATGGGCTATTGGTCTTGGGGAGGCGTTAGTTAGCGGTAAAGAATATTTTTTTCGTATACATAGGTATGCTACCTACTGAACACTACGAGGGGGAAAAAAAAACAAGTGAAACACGAGAGCTCATGACAGTACTTCCTTAACCTTGTAGATACGAAACCTCAGTCAGCAGGCAAAAAGCTCTCTTGGTCTGTGACAATGCACGTTTGGGAGGGCGCGATTACGGCCAATAGCATCCTACAAAGGGTGCCATCTTCATTTCGTCTCAGGCTTGCAGCCGCTGCACTGCCACTCTTGGCCTCTTGACTGTATCGAGCGCCCGGATTGCGGAGCGCTGGCCTCATCCATGCTATTCTTTCATCAGAGTACGGAGGTTCTGGCAAAAATTGACCAATATGCTTGGCAATAGAATACAAGAACTAGAACTACTAAATAAACGAATATACACTCCGTATAAGGACTGTTCTTTAGCTAATAAATCTGCTTAAAACGCTTTTATAGCCCTTTAGATCTGCAGAAATAAACCAGTTGAATATTCCCAGTTGCAAACGGCCCGCTGCATCTGCTAGGCTAGCTCCGCAAGTGGCCACACGAGTGGCTAACACCTGGGTCAGTTAGTCCTACCGCAACAGTTACCAACAAATTAGGTTAGTTAGGCGGCTAAGCCGTATGTCAGAACTTCATTCGCACTGTACACTATTGCCAAGCAAGGTATTGGTCAATTTTTACTAGAACCTCCATATAACCCGCTTCAACCACCTCACTCGCGCTAATCGGAGCCGAGAATCCGTTCCACGGTCCATTTTGAATGTAATAATGATAGAAGCCTGTAATGACACCATTATCATCCCAGATAGCCGAGCCGCACGTTATTTATATATAAATGGCTGCAAAGTCCGTTTTCGAAGATGCTTATGAAAACCGCTGCTAAGTGTATCTAGTGTACATGAATCTACGAATAATCAGGATCGGGATGATTCCCCCATTCCCTCTCCGCGGCTCCAAACACCGACAAGGTCCCCGCTTCTGGTTCCAGCTCGAGGATCACAACCTCGTTCCCCACCGGTTTCAGGACGGTTCCTGGCAAGTATAGCGACTGCTGCGGCCCAATGATCCAATACCGACCGAGATTGAACCCGTTCACCCAAACGTTTCCCTTGACGCCGCTCGGGACGCTGAGAAACGTGTCCAGTAAAGCCGGGCTCGTCTCATCACCCCGACCGGCGTCGAATGTGGCACGGTAGAAGACGGGCGGAGAGCCAGGCGCAATCATGTTTGGATTCTTCTGCCTTACTTGATTTTTACTAGATGGGGATGGAGGAGCCTCAAGGGGTAAAGAGTAGATGCTCCAGCCCGAGAGGACCGCCGAGCCGACCGTGACTGCAACTCCCGGAGTCAGTTATTACCATATGGAGCGTGATTTGTGAGAATTTCAGAAGCTCCTCTGCAAGTTGCTCAAATGAGAAGAAATTTGCTCTGAGAACCACTCACCGTCTCCTTGGATGCCCTTATACGGGTCCTCGAGCGCGACGAACGTTCCGGACTCTCGGGACCAGTAATCCACGCGCCCAAGATTCTCGACAAGGAGCTGCAGCTTGTCGCCCGGCTGCAAGGACACGGAGACCTGCGCCGGCCGAGAATACGTGCTATCGATTACACCCTTCTTCACGTCGTTCACATATACCATCACGCGATCTCTAGCTCGGTCCCCAGGTTGTAAGGTGCCGCTTAACGTAGTGTTGACCGTGTGTTCGTACAGGATAAGTCCGTACTCCTGTCCCAACTGTTCCATAGTCAAAGGCATCTCGCTCACTGTCGCGTTGCCAAGGGTGTCGAACAACCCAACCAGCGGCGTGAGCTCAAACTCAGGGATCTCCAACCTGGGTAGGTTCGCGGGAGGTTCGGGAACAGTGTCGGACGCGACATATTTCAATATGGTATCCCGCAGGGTGAAGTACAGCTCGTTCGTGCGCCCGCTCTCGTCAAGCGGGGACCCGTAGTCGTAGCTCGTGGTAAAGCTCGCCGTGAAGTTCTTCCAGATGGCCCCGTTGGAGAAACCGAAATTGGTTCCGCCGTGGAACATATACAGCGAGATGGAGTTATTCGCCCCGAGTACGTAGTCTAGGTCCGTCACGAATTGCGCGATTTGGCTCGGGCGTCCAACCGTGGTGTTATGCACGTTATCCGCGCCCCAGAAATCGGGCGCGAGCGTATAATACTCCCCGTCCATAAGCGGTCCCAGCTCGCTCTCCCTCGTAATGTATTTCTCCCGCGCCGCGAATCCACTCCACGGATCGCCGTCGATCTCCGCCAGAACCCCGGGTACCTCGCCGCCCGCGAGCGTCCAGTCCACGCCGCCATCATTCGTGTACAACGGCACTTCGAAGTTCTCCCGCAGGATGTCTCGCAGCCCCGCCGTGTATACGTGGTCCTCGCCATACGAGCCGTATTCGTTCTCCACTAGAACACTCGGGATCAGTTGTCGCCTTTTTGGGCATGATGTATGAAGGTTCCAGACGCTTTTAGACACTGCCTTGGCGAAAAGAAAAAAGAAAGCTTGCACTCTGAAAATAGCCGGTTCTTGAAGAAAATGGTGCTGATAATTACTCACCCTGCACCATGAGCAGCGGGCCGCCGCGCGTGACTTGTACGTCCCTCAGGTCAGCCGCGAGACGCACCAGGTATCTTTCCGCCGCCTGCATGAACCGCTCATTCGACGAGCGCACGCGCATCCCGGGTACCTGGGCCAGCCACGCTGGGAAGCCGCCCCATTCGCGCTCGCCGCAGATATACGGCCCCGGGCGCAGGATCACGTTCAGTCCTTCCTCCTGTGCGATGCGGAAGAACGCCGCGACGTCGTTGCTGATCCCGCTAACACTCTCACTGCTTCCCTTGTCTCTATCATTCCTCCATTCCCCCGGACTCGGCTCCAGTAGGTTCCAGTACACATAACTGAAGATGGTGTTCAGCCCCATGGCCCGCGCCTTCGCCAGCCGGTCTCGCCAGTACGCGGCCGGGATCCGTTGCGGATCCATCTGTCCCCCGATGATGACGTAGGGCGAGCCGTGTAAGTAGAACGACGTCCGGTCGTACGTGAATGCCGGCGGCGTCGCCGATGCCGTTGCCGTCGGTGTTGTCGATGGTGATGGCGTTGAGACGCACAGATTCGCGGCTGCGATAAGCACCGCGAAGCGTGTACTCCAGCGCATCTTTACGAGCTTTAGAAGCCACTAAATGAAGTAGTTGTTAATTATCGATTGTCAGAAACCGAACACTTTTAGCACATCATTATAAACCCGTGAAGTCGATAGCCACCCGATGCTAAACGTCGCTGTCTATAAATACAACATCTAGACCTCGAGATACTATATACTCATAGATCCCCGCATCAAATCCCCTCTTTGGCAGGCGACATGACGAGGTCGTATCAACGAACCCCCTCTGGCTACCATTGTGGGAAGATGAATTGATCATACAACCGACATCTATAGCCGAGATCATCGTGCTCGAATTATTCCGTCCTTTGGGACCCCACTACCACTATCACGGCAGCATGTCCCATCCGTACCAATGAGGGACGCAAATGGGGACGTACATGTGTGGAGACACTAAATTCTATTATCCGAATATATCATCGATATCTTGAGTAAGGTATTGGATGGTCTAATTTCGTGAGTAAATAAGCCCATGCCTATTGCCATGGCGTACTTCATAGAAACAATTGATCTTATCTCCCGCTCTCCCGATAAGTAGATAACAGACACCTAGCGCCAACTCCATGTAACGAACCACTCTCCTCAGCATTGCCTTCATTTCCACAGTGCTATAGGAGTTGACTTCGCTTATGCTTGACGAATCACTCATGCTTTCTCTACTAAGCCTAAAATCCCATGGTCTATTCCGGCACGTCGAAGATCTTCTCGACGCCCTTCCAGTCGCCCCTGCCTCGTTCTTCCCAGTAACTGTCTTTGCCGCCCTTGAATCTCCAGACTTCCTCACCCTCTGGCGTATCAGCGACCTTGTAGAACCATTTTGGCTTATGATCTTCTCCTCTCTCTTCCATCTCTCTTCGTCTCGCGCGCTGCGCTTCTTCGAGCTTGACCTTCCATATCTCTGCGTCATCGAGCTTTCCTTGTTCGGCGAGCCGCTGGTCTTGACGAAGTCTGGTATCCGTCGGAGGGAGACGATTTTTTTCTACATCGGTGATCTCATTCAGACTCGCAGCGAACGTAGTCAGCCCGTAGGTAGTCGCCGCATTAGGAACTAAGTGGCCCGCCTTCCAGATCTCTTGCCCCGTGCTCTTACCGCCCTCTACCACCTGCAGTGACTTTGTCCATGTTCCTATAAGGCCTACACCAATAGCCGCGCCATCTGGTCCATATGTATCGGCTTGGACGTCTTCACAGCGCCCGCCGAACATGCCTTTAGTTTTGAACTCAACGTTTGCTTTGGCCCCACTCGACTCGTTCGATACTGTCATATTGCCAACTGGCTCAACGTATTTCTCGCCCATCACCACGTTCCGCAAAAACATGGTACCGATGTTCCAAGAGTAAAGCTCGTCGGTCCCATCAGGTAAATGCAATTCTAAACGCACGCGCCCATCTGTAGTAATCTCGGCGCTTTTGCCCCAGAACTTTTGGCCCGGGGCCGGACTCTGAGCCAACGACCAGTTCTCCGCATCAGCTTGCATAGCCAGCCGAACTGGTCGATGTGTAACCTTCTCCACAAGTAGACGGAAGCCACCAGGCACCTCGTTCTCCGTACGAAGAAATTCAAATGTTTCACCCAGAAGAGGGTTGAATGGTTTTCGCATGGCTCGCTCTTTAGCGCGGCTAATGCTAAATGACGAAATAGCGAAGGCCGTAACGAAAAGCAATCTATCTCTCGGAATCTTCTGCTGAGCTGCTTGGTCGAGGAGCTGTGCGTATTCTAATTGTTCTGCCACTCTTTGCAGCATTGAAGTCGGCTCATTGGCTGAAACTGGCATACTAATAGTACTAAGGTCCTTACCAACGTTCTTGCGAAAAAAGGCAATGAGACTAGGAGGAGGGACAGTAGCTGAGGGGATAGTGTTACGGCGATCAACAGCTATGTCGATAGGTAAGGGGTGTAGACTTTTTGGTCTCAATGGAAACATAGCGGCCACGCCGCTCTTGTCGGCTGCTAATTCTGTATCACTCTCGATAGAAGAGACCGACGAGACATCATCAATAGAAGCATCGTCCGCTACCGACTCAGGAGACTCAGCGTCGCTTTCATGACGATCAATAACCAAGACACTTCCACTGTTGTTGGGTTCTCCTGCTTCTGCATCGAAGAATTCATCGGCAGATAGAGACGACTCCATGCTTTTTCTTGCTGTAGAAACTCTAGACAATGGCGATCGGCGTTTTTTGCTATTGGCAATAACATTGGTGAAGTCGGCTACAACGAGATCCAAATCATTGAGGAGCGCGGCGCAATGGTCCTCCGTGCTTCTCTCGGCTTGACCACCACCCTTGGACAAGCGTTTCGAACTTGTCCCGGTGGACTTGGTAGTAGCAGCAGAGCTTGGCATTGGCACAGCCAAAGATGATGACACAGTGGGTGCTAAGGAACCTGGTGCACGAAGTGAAGTACTAGATTTCCTTTTCCAAAAGGGCCGCCTCTCTGGCTGTGATGCAGCAAAATAGGCATCACCTTCTTCGTCTGCGCTGCTAGGTGATAAATGCGAACTCAAAGGGCGCTGTGACTGCTTCTCGGCAGCCATGTCCTTCACGAGACGGCGAAGAGCATCTCGTGTTCCCACTATGCGGCTCACGAGGGCCTCAACTTGTTGCCAATCACGATCCTGCTCTTGTTGGGTGTTTGGGGCGGGTGGATACTGGGTAGGAGGTACACTTAGCCTTTCGCGGTTCACTTGACTTGACTCAGGCGCCGGCTCAACCCCTCGCGCAACTCTACTGGCCCTCTCGAGAGCCTGCGCCCACTCCTGAAATTCTTTGTCGTTAGCTGCCCGAAGGTGCCAAATTTCAGCACCCGAATCGATACTAATCTCCCGTCTCCGTTCATCGGCGGCAATAGCAGCCAGACCTAGGGGAATGGCGCCCCTGAGAGCCGAACTATTTCGATTGTGGTAGTAAGACAATGTGCACGAGGAGTAATCTAATGAGAAGAAACGGCGAGCATGGCCCTGCCCCTTCTTTCTCCGTCTCTTGTACAGAGTGCCGGCGTGATACGGAGCCGCCGGACCTGTCGCACCGCCTCGCCCGGCACTTGACAGCGGCCCCCCTCCGCCCGCATGACTAGGGAGGCTCTCAGCAGACTCGGCGGCGGCGGCGCCGAGCTGAGGACTAGGTTTTCCTAAGCTTGTCTTGCTTGTAGCGGCGGTCGAAGCTGCTTGCATGTTGGGCAGATAGTGGGCACCCTGAGGTGGTGCGCCGGTAGGGTATGTGAGTATGACCAAAGTAGCTGTCTTGGAGATCTGCTTGGAGAAGGTGTTGTCGAATATCATGCCGAACATACCCCCTTGGTTGGCACCCACGTCGTGTGTGCCCATGGATACTTTATCTGCCTCGCATTTGCCGTGCCATTTCACCAGGATGAAGCCTTTGTTGGCCAGTTGTTCGCGTGCCGTGCTGGCATCCTTCTTTGCAAAAAGGCTGCTCTTGCCGCCACCACCTTCGGAGCCATCGAGTTGTTCGAGCGAGCTATCGAGATCGCCGGGGACGGCGGGGACGGAGTGGAATTTGGTAGCCCCGGAACCAGGGTGCTTGACGAGACCGAAGTTACTGTGACGAGAGAGGGCGCTTGGTTAGAAACCAACGTAAAGGACCAAAGGATTAGATAGGAACTTGTCATTACATAGACTTCCTGTCCGGTTGGATGCTCCAAGACAGAGTATGGCCTTCTTCGACCTTGACCCATCGTACAATATAGGACTACCAGAAAAGACGGTCAGCAACGCACGATACGCGCTCCCAATGTGACGAATGTCTAGCCGCACCTTGCTGTGGATTTCGAGGCGCTCTATTCCGGCCATTTTCGGTATTGGGGGGCGCGAGCAAATGTCGAAGCGAACTGGCGGTTACGTCAGGAGGGGAATATGGATGTCCATTCCCAGGCAAAATACAGCAGTAAGTATAAGTGGATAAAAAGAAAACTGGCTCTGGTGATTAGGTTCGATGTATGTTCGGTAACGAGCGGAACGACTCTCACGCCACGGGCCGGGAGAAAGAGATGGCGGGCGGTCGGTAAGCCTGGCGGAAAGGACAATTATAGCATCGGGGAGGAAGCATGCAGGCAGCAGTCAATCGAATGACTTCCAATTTGGTTGCTTGACGTCGGAGAGTCGCGATGCCGATCATCTGCTCAGCGCTGAGTGGGGTTACGCGAGCCGTTAAGTTATAGCGGCATTTGTTAATAACTACCACTCCGCCAACTCCACTATAATTGACCTTAGGTACCTAAGGTACCAGCAACATTCCTATTGGTAGGTATACAGTAGATTTAGCCAAGGCGTTTTCCACCAAGTGAGTACGCATTTGTTTCACTCAGTTTACCAACCTGCTACAGGCTTTAGGCATCGCCGTCACCGAGAATGTGAAGATGGCCTCTTTAGACGTCCCTCTTATAAGGTGTGAGATGTAGCTTGATTACCTGGTCTCAATTCACCTATCCTTCCAGAGTCTCCCACGTCGAATCAAACGGGGGCACGCGACATTTGAGAAATATTTAGTATCCTCTCCGACGAAACTTCTGGGCACGCATCATCTACTATACGCCATAGGCTGAGTAGTTAAGTGACACTCAGGATCCCGGACTTTCCGAGAATAGTAGAGGGGTGGTCAGCCGACTCTCCTCGCCCCGTGGATTCCGGATGGGTATTGCCAATTAACTGTGTCTCTGTAGTTGGCATGTCCAACTTAAAATATCTTCTTAAGGACTTGCTAGTACGTAGTCAGCCTGAGCAAAGGGAGTACAATGCACCACGCTGAAAACTGGACTATGTGTGAACTTGACGAGACATCTTCTGGAGGAGACGTGCCTGATATTTTTTGGCAGCTACTGTGGCGTCTCTGGTGAAGGTTGTTTTGGCGGTCAAGCAGCATGAGCAAAGGAGTGAAGGACTACTGCTACACAGTTGTGGCCATATGCCATAGAAGCAGGGCACCCTAGATGTTAGGCGTTTTCTTGTGCTTGGATAACAACATGGTAAGCATAGCCACATCGAGGCCACCAATGATGACCATCAATGATGATGAAAGTGAGGCGTTAGATACCCCTCGCAGAGCTGCAGCTTCTCATCTCGCGAATTTGGACACTCTATACGAACATTCCGTTCGCGATAAACTGGTCACAGACCTACAACCTTCTCATGGCAATCGAGCAATATGGCCGACCCCCTGTCAGTCGCTAGTGGTGCGTTGGCAGTGATCACTGCGACGCAGAAAACCGCCTCTGCGATCTACAAATTCATCCGAGACTGCAAAGAGGCTCGTGCGGATCTTACCCGGGTGACGGGAGAGTTGTCAGAGCTCACCTTGATACTTGAACTTATTAGAGATGACAACTCCGCAACTAAGAAGGGCTGTTTGCCAAATGCACTTCAAGCTCAGGTTCAAGCCATGTTGTCGGGTTGCACGACTACCGTGCAGCAAATCGAATATACCCTTGCCAAGTGCCGGGGAAAACCTGGGCCGTTGCGTTGGACAATGTTCGAGAAGGATAGAGTGAAGACATTGAAGGGCTCACTCGAGGCCTTCAAGAGCGGCTTAAACCTTGCGCTCGAAACCGTCAATTTGTCCGGTCTTCGTAGCCACTTATATTGGATAGACATGCTAACACAACTCAAGATCCATAACACGTGGGATCAATAATAAAACGGGAATGATTCAAGACAATACCCTCGACATCAAACGCGATACAAGCGAGATACTATCCGAAATCTATAAACTACGAACTCAATTACCAGCTAGCTATCAATCAGAGCGAGAACAATTTCGCCTCGAACAGTGCCTCAACAGTCTGACCCATTATACGGGAACCGTCGTAGCCGATGAAGAGCTTGAAGACCTTTTTGAAGTAGTTAGCTTCCTCGATGACATTGAAGAAAAGGAGTCAGATGGCGAAACTAGCCACTCCAAGAACGCTGGAGAACAAGGGGTGTCAGATAATGAAGTGGCTAGTCAACAATGGCCATATATGATTCCAAGTATGAAGTCAATCGATACCGGTGACGCTGAAACTTGGGTACGCCGTCGTGGTATTTCCTTGGCCTTGGGAAAGGACCAATTTGGCAACCAAAGCGAAAGCGAAAGCGAAAGTAGTCGACAGCGTTCGCCAAGAACTAGGTCCCCGGAAACCCGTAAACTAGCGACCACGAAACACACCCAGAGTGGACGTGGACCAGGCAGAATATCCCACAATATAATAGCTTCTATACCATGCATTTCCAATATCGTAAGGCTTCGGTACTGCATGGCGCTCGACATCTGGGCTACGCTGCACGAGGATCTCATTCTACGATTGTGGTCACTCGGCAAGGCGGAACTAATTGTGTCTCTGCCGGTTCTTCGCAAGGACTCTGGTGATCCGGGTGTGGATATGATAAAGCTGAATAGTCCTAATATCCGCATGTTATTCTGCCCTGCGAAGCCCGAACTTATTCTCATCCAAGTGTGGCGTCACAAGGTGGAGGTGTGGAATTGGAACAAAATCCGCAGGATCAGCATAGCTTCTGACGCGCAGACAGCGTTCAAGGAAGAGTCAATCAAGTGGGTGAATTTTGTGTCCCAGTCTACGCTAGTTTACGCACTCGATGGTAAGGGCGATCTGATGGTGGTAGACCTCGATGAGCCATTGGTACCTCGAAAAATATCATTGGCAATACTAACTGGACGAGCCCAAGGAGATTTCGAGCTGGATGAAAACCTACATGGACATGTGTTTTTCGTATCTTGCCGTGAAATTTGGATCTTGTGGAAAAGATCGATCACGCGACGCGATTTGGCCCGGGGCATAAGATCGCCATGGTTGGCTGAACTTATTCGCCTGCCTTCAACAAACCGCCAGAGGGTCTCCGTTACAACAAGGTATAGCGATGATGTTATTAAGCAGGCCCGTGTCACAGCGAGATATCAGCTCCACCGACATATGCGATCTATAACTTCTATCGACTTAGACCTTGGGACACGAAGACTAAGGTTTGAAGCTAAGCGCGACAAAGTTCGGAATAAAGGAGAGCGTTGGCCTAGGACAATGTACGTTCTAGATTTGGATACGGGTACTCGACTGTCGGAATTGCCTTTGAGTGGAGAGTGCTGGAACTTTCCGCCGCCCTTTCAGTATCTTTTCTCTTGGAACCCGATCACTGATTTAACTAGCGTACTTCGTGTAAAAGATGGATGCGACCTAGGCATACTTGAGGGGCGAGCTTACATGACATCTTCTGGCAAGGCCGGCCTCGTAAGACAAGTGGCTTCGGAGCTTCAATTCGGGATCACTATTGTCAATTTAGACGAACTTGGAAAGTAAGTGGTGATGAAGTAACAAGCAGTAATAACTAGCCATACTCTGTAACAAGGGCTTGATTTCAAGGGCTTGGAAGAGTGTTCAAACTGTAACAATCATCCAGGGCGTCAAGAGGGCCGGCCATAAGGTCCAGTCCTCTCCTTTAGCCAAGCGGCGACCTAAGGTCCATATGCGAAAGCCTCGCTTTCGCTTTCGCTTCTGCTTGCTCGCTCTCGTATAGCCTGTCTCTTTCGATCAGCATATACGGAGTATACAGGAGCAAACCCAGCCAATCAGGTAAATGCGGGAGCAAGTCTAACCGATCGGACGGTATGGGAGCAAGCCTTGCCGCTCATATGATTATATACATGATATTTGAGTCCTGGGCCAAAGGGCCGCGGGTGCATGTGCAGTCCCAATCCCTTGGGTCCGTGTGACATACTCTTAGGCTGTAAGGCTCGTGGAATGAATGAATAGGAGACGAATACGCTAACTATCGCTCTGTATACTTTTAGTCAATGCCTTCTACGACCTTGGTCATCTTTTCGGATTTGTCTTGTTTGTCTTGGCTCTTAACACTCTGTGCATCACCAGACCGTGCTCACTGGCTGTCGCTATATCTGAAGACGTCGGATTTCGATACTTCAGAAGGTTGCGCCACGGTTCATTAAGCCTAGTTACTTTTTATTATTTAGAGTGATGGTTTATCCTTTGAGCCTGTTCAGAGGTGCTCTAACAAAAGCAGCTGGAATTGGGAGTCCGTCAATGGATTGCTTGTTCTGTTAAGTCATATCACTCCTGTTTGTTACCGCGAGCTGTGATGGAACTCCTATTTGGTTGTGACTAGTTCCCATGTTAAACAATGATCAACGCTTGAGAAATGAAATCATGGTTTAGAAAGCACAATCTTCATAATCGAACAAAATGTTACACGCTGAGCCGCCGGACTGAACTTCAGAGGACGGTACTCGTCACCAATGAGTAGAAACCAGACAATAACGAAAATCCATAGCAAGCAATAATGTACGACATAGTTATCCTACGTGTGCTTCGACCCCCTTCTCATCCAAGGCTGGGCCTCGCTCAATATTGCGGCTAGGTAGGTGTACTGAGAGAGCCATAGGTAAACCATACTTCTCAAATTAAAAGTCCTGGTTTCATGTCACAAGTGTACCAGCTCCAACCTCATGCCTTAACTGCCACGTTAATACTTTAACACCAAATGCCAATATTAGCAGTTCATTAAAAAGTTATCACATCGATTTGTCTAGCTATCTTTGTATGAATAGAGATCGAAGGAGGCGACCACATAGCAAAATGATGCTGTTGCAGATCATTGGGTCCAGCTGAACAGACAACCAGTGCTTGTGCTCATGACGCCAAAAATCACCATTACACGCTTCTTCCCCCCCTTTCTCTTAGTTTCTCTCATTTCACTCCGCCCAAGACCAAGCGGATCTGCGCTGAAGCCATTCGTGTTCTGAGAATCGATGACTAACAGAGCTATCGCCTCTTAGTTCTTGCAGACTTGGTGTTTTGCCTGTTTCAGTCTCTGCAAAAGGGCGTTTGACCAAGTCTTCAGCTCTAACAGGACGTCTCTCGTCTGGGCTGGGAGCAGTGCGATCTAGCTCGTAACCACACACCCTGCCAAGCATACTTTTGTTACGGCTCTGATCTTATCGTTCGGACAGTGGAAATACCCCATCGCTATCAATACACATATGTAATATTAATTCATCTCGAAGAAAATAGCAACCATATTATAAGGAAGAGGGATTTCCCGTCTCTCTACCTTCTCGTCTGCTGCATCCTTGTGATTTCACTGTTAAACCTCAGCTTGAATCCATTGCAAAGAGCCCGCATGTCGGGGTACTGGTTTTTCATCATCTCAAAGGCATGGGGGACCACCTTGACATTCCACATGCCAATGGCAGAAGTGCGACTGGCCTTGAAGCAAAGGTTGAAGTAGCCAGGATACTTGGGATTGATGCAGAACATATAAATAGAACGGTTCGGGTTAGCGTCGGAGTACGAGGTCAACCAGCGCTCTGTAGCTTGCTGTTAGCAGGTGGTCATAGTCGATATGGTTGGATGGGAGACAAAATGGCATCACCTACCTAAATCCGCGAGGCTTCCCTCCTTGAACTTCTCGTGACCCATCAGTTCGTCGACTTTCTTAGCCATTGCTTTCACGTGGTCCACAATCAGTTCGTCCAAATCGCTGTACTGGTATTTGCCACCAATACGAAGTTGCCTCCCAAGAGTATACTCGGTCTCTTTGTCTAGCTCGAGAACGTCGATATGTTGGAAAACGCCATCTGCAACTTTCCAAGTAATAGTTAGGTGATCATGTCCCTTCGATGAAGGACGTATGACCACATCGCCTGATGCTTGGGATCCTAGATACTCTTCGGCCTGCGTGGAGTTGAAAGTTCGGAACAGGGGATGCTTAATGACTCGCTGGGTGCGTCCCGTGACTTTATCCTTCTCTTTTAAGTCTTCCTTGTCTTGATCCTCCAATTGAGTGTCCCAGGTACCGCTATGCTGATCATATTCTGACGGTCGCTTGTAAGGCTTTTGCACTACTTCCTTACGTACTGAAAGTTTGGCGTGGAAATCTTTGCGGTTAAGATCCAGAAGCTTTGCCTGAACAGTTTGACCGACGTGTATTGAGTCACGCATCGACCCGTTCCGCATGTTAACATCATGAGCCTCAATCCGCCCTTCGATACCGCAGTCGAGTTTGGCAATCGCGAAATCCTCCTTAACTACGCGTACATTGACAGGAATGTTCATCCCTTCTGCGAGCGAATCTTTGGTTTCACCGGTGAACATGATAAATATTTGGTCGGGTGAAAGGGGAGAAATCGGTCGCCGTAGCTCTTCGTACGGGACCTGTAATTCTGCCCTGATCGTTTCCAAGGTAGCACGCTTTCTCTGGTTGAAGTTTTTCTCCAATTGTTCCGCATACTCTTCGAGAATCAATTCATTGACCTTCTCTTGTTCATCATCTCTAAAGAGCTTGCGAACAATAGCACCAGGTCCATTTTCATCCGTCTCCGCCTTGACGTCCTCTTCGTCTAACTCTAGAGCGTCCGCAGCCATTTTACGACCGAGTTCATAGTCTTCGGGGTGAACACGTGTATTATCCAAGGGTTCCGATGTAGGGTTCGAAGAATCGAACTCGATCGATAAGAAGCTAGCACAATTGTTCCATACCCTGGGCCCGACTACTGGTAGCTTTTTATTGTCCGGATCACCAACAAGTTCCTCGCGGGTGTTGACAACTCCACCATTTGTATTGATAGTCTTAATGACGCTAGTGGCCTTTCGAGGGCCAAGGCCAGCCACATAAGGAAGTAGATTTGCCGTGTATGGATCACTAACGGCTTCGTTTATGTCGACGCCACAGAGGTTGACCATGTCGACCATGGATGTTTCGAGGACTTTCCATAGTTTATCTTGTGGAAGCAGATGTTGACACGGGTTGTAAAGTAGGGTGGCCACATCCTTTCCTAGTGCGGCGTACTCCTTCATGGGATTTTGAAGATACTTAGCTAAGGCGATGCAGTATCTCGTAACGGAGCCCAAGGTAGCATGTTCTGCTTGGGCTCGCGGACTATCTTTGTAGAGGCGAGCTACTTCATCGTTGACGATAACTATGTCGAGTGGGTCGGTGCGGTAGTCGTCCGTTTCCGTATCAAGGTACTCCGGTCCCATGAGACGCTTTTCTTGGACGAGTGTCTCTAAGTCTCGACCTAACCGATGTGTTTCGGTCGAGAAACCGGAGACACCGATGACGTCCGGCTTCCGATGCTCGATAAGGTCCGCAAAAGCCTCTCGCTGGCTTTCGTCACGAGCAAGATTCACGAATTTGCCATGGTCAATGACTCGACCATCTTCTTCGACCCAAGCCCAGAACACGGGGTCTCGGTTTGGATCGCCCATTCCGTTTGACAAAGCGAGAACACGTGGCGTGGTACCCAAGATCATGCCCTTGGGTTTCAAAGGGGCTTGGTCGAGTCGCTTTAGGTATTCCTCACGGCATAGCTTTAAAATCTCCTCTTGACACGCCGTACGAAGTGAATCCTTGACCCCTTTCACTACAACTCTTTCGAGCTTCGGAAAAGCGACATCGAGAACTTTCAGGCGCTCCTCATTCCAAGCATCCGCGAGTTCACTGTAGTTATCAGACGCAAATTCGGCATGCAACTGCCGGCGGAATTCCCGCTCGTTTTGCAGACGAAGTGTGACCTCGACTAAGCCCTCCTCTTCAGCCTTCATCATCTTCAAAAATAGCTCTGGTCGGCGGGCCAGATCTGCAATGGTCTGGTTGATGAGATACTTGATCTCGTAGTATGGATGTGCCTCGTCAATTCTGCGAAGGCCTTTGTCGGTTCTGCGACAGCTCACCTCACCCATTTGATAGTACAGTGCTCGGAAATGCTTGCGCATCCTTGGGCTCATGAACAGCTCCTCTGCATACGTTTGTCTCGCGTGGTGTAGAACCTGGTCTCCGGTTGGGAAATCACTGTCAGTGAGACTATCGGCTAAGTCAATCGGCAAGCTTTGCTCATCGTCTGATATAACCTTTTTCCCCTCACGTAGTGCATTTTGAGCAAGCCTATCTGGGGTTATGCCGTATGCCTTTACCATCCTGTATGCCCGAGATTTTCGTACTCGGTCAAAGACAGAAGATTTAGCACCTGGTCGTTTGGTCGTTTTGGCGTTTCCACTCATAGCAGCGATGTCTTTAAGCTGTGGCGAGTACTGAAAATTGATGTAGTCTTGCAGATCTTGGAGTTGTTCCATATCTACAGCCTGTTCTATCATTTTCGGAACCATATCATCGTCAACATCCGCAATAGCTTTTAGGTTGTCATGCATCTTTTCGAGGGCATTTCGTTTTTCGATGAGGGAACGGAACTTGATATCTAGCTCCAAAATACGCCAAAGGTCGTCTTGCGTGAGTAACTTTTCGGCGTTCACGATGTACTCAGGCGCTTCTGGATCGTCGCGGTGGTCGGGATTTCGTGTCTTGCGAGCGTGAATAAGATAGTCCTTCCGATGTTGGAACACATAGGGTACTTCAAGCTCTTCTACCACGAAGTATTCGAGAACTTTACCGACGGCCTTGTGAAATGGCACTTGTAAGTCGCTGGCGAGTTGCTTCTTTGGCCACATAAGATTGGCAATCCAATGTGATTCTTCCTTGAACTGGTCAGCGGAGATCTGTAGATGCTTAAACGGCTTGCGATCTAGTTGGAATCGCTCGGGCTCGTCCGTGAACCGGATTTCGTTGTCTTCGTCAGTGAGGAGCTTCTCGGCCAGCTGTGATGGTTCGAATACATCCTTGAGCTCGAGGGTCTGCTCTTCTTGCTTGCGAACTTCCTCGTCCTCCTCCACCTCGAGGGCCCAGTCATATTCAGCGCCGTTGCCAAAGATGGCATCCATGTCCTCTAATGCATCTCTATCGAGTCCAGTTCGGTCGATGACTCTACCAGATATGCCCTTATCTCGAGGCCGAGCAACCTCCTCATCCTCTCTTTGGCGTTGGAGTTCTTCCTCGTCCTCAGGATAATCTTCTTCGATGAAGCCTTCGAATTCGTCGGCTGCGGCGCGGTTGGATCTTCCACCGTACGGCCGGTCGTCGATGACTTCTTCATCCTCGTCCGAAAACATTTGGTCGAGACCTCGACGTTCGGTGCCACGAGTTTCGTCATCGCGATGACCGCGCTTCAGTCGCTTAAACTTGCTCTTTCCGTCACGTTAGGATATATTTGTAGGTAGTAAGACTTTTTCTCGTACCTGAGAGGGCTGTCTGCGTTCCCAGTCCGGAACGGACTCACCGATGAGGTCTAAATCTTCCTCATCTAGCTCCTCCTCCTCTTTACGTTCCTGGCGACGCTTGCGCTTTCTTCGCTTGCGTTCTTCATCGGAATTTTCGTCAACTTCCTCGTCTTCATCTTCGTCGACGATAAAGCCTTCGCGAACCTACAACGCGCCTGCAGTTAGCAGCAACTCCCAGAGCAAGAGGAAAGCAGCGCCGTTTTTGATACCTTTTGCATTTCCTCTTCGTCATCATCGTCGTCTTCTTCCTCGCTCGAGTCATTCATGTCCTGGTCCCGGCCTCGGTTCTTCTCGCGAGTCTCGCCAGTTTCTTCATCAAAGGACTCGTCGTCTTCTTCATCGTCGAGTTCGGCCTCGCCGATAACCAAGTCCCGCATCGAGTTGCTCATCTTGGGCGACGAGAGCGAATGAGGCAATGCGTAAAGGCGAGATGGGCGGTGGTGCGCTCGGGTACGGTCGGCTTTTGCGGCCGAGCGTATAGCAAGAATTGAAGTCTACAAGAGTAAATCGCTGCAAAGAAAAAGCCTGACGAGTGAAATGTAAAGTGTTGAGGGTAGTAGAAACGTGGATTGTGTGTAGTGGTTTTATGTAAGTAGGAGGAAGGTTGGCTAAGAAGATCAAAAGTAATTTCTGGTCGCGTTGACCTTGCAGGTGGTCTCTCAGCCTCGCGACTCACTCCATGAAAGCTTGCTAAATAGTGCTTATGCGTACAGAAGAGATAGTTAGAGGTAACGCCACAAAAGAAATGCGCCACAAGCATAGACCCAAACCCCCAGTCGCACATATACTTAACTGTATGTACCTACTTAGCTACAATGACTGGCAGCTGCTATGTAGGTGGGACTCTGTATCCCCACCTATAACTACGAAGTAGTGGTTACCTATAGGCTACCTGTGTATCTACACTACGTACTGTAGTAGGGAAGGTGTCGCACCCCGTCATTTAAGCTAGGTACTTTCGAACAATCTTTAAGTGTAAATGTACCTGGGGAGCATATCTACGACCTTCGAACCCCCCAACGACTCTGTGTTGTAAACGCGCGTTCTACCGTCTGGTGTACTACATGAGTTGCCTTTAAATTTAATAGTATCGGTATAGCAAAGTTTCAGACATAGTGCTTAGAGTCAAATAGTAAGATTATGTAGTGCATGTATCATAGGGAGGTGCTTAGGTACAAGTGAGTCTTGAATACATAACTACCCCTTAAGCTGTGGCGCTGGGTGTATTCAACTATGGTGGGGGCTGCCATGCAATATCATCTTTGTTTCGCATGGCTCTTTAGCAACCCCGAAACCGCTTCTGGTTTACATTGTTAGTTAGTAAGTAACATATCCTGCCGTAAAAAAAAGTAAAATGGACGTTATTAATCAAGAAAATTGCATACTTAAATAGTGACCGAGGTATAGATACTGCTGAGCCTGTACTTTGCTGACCACCATTAGACTGTGACTGATTCGTGATACACCACAAACGAGGTGTAGATCATTGGCTCAGGTGCTATACTGCTGCAACGCTAATTTGTGGTGATAATTTACACATGCAAGGAGGGACATTGAATGCAACGCCCTGCTTCAAAAATAATAGCGAGGCTTCATCGTCGGTTTGGATGCTACGGCAGTCCCTGATCTTCATTCTGCAAAGTCTTATCAGCACTCTCCACTTACCTGTGTCGTATTTTTCTGTATTCTGCTGTTATTTGTACAGCCGATCAGAGTCTCGGTTATCAACTAGGAATTATTATTTTAGGTATCATAGTGTAACCTCTGCGACCGTTCTATGACGAAAACCGCCTGCCCAACCATCAACCATTGGTACCTGAATCGGCCCAAAGAAACAGCGTCGGTAGGTATAGGTACTTAGATAGATACCCACGGGCTACAGGGACTTACAAGGTCAGGGGACCCGCACCATCCCACCACACCTTCACCTATGTACCACTAGAAGTCGCTGTCACCGCCGCTGTCAACCACAAGTTACAACAGTCGCTACCAGGTATACCGACATGCCATACTGCCTCCCCTCCTAGATGTCTTTTATGTACGGCCGAGCTCCCTATTCAAGTTTCCACATACTCCTGCGCCCACGTCCCCGATCATAGACACCACGCTCTGCTCCGTCCGACTCGGTCAGTTTTTGGATTAAACTGCGGCGACGTTTACTGCTGCTTGTTGTTGTGCAATACCCCGTCGTCGCTATCGCTCCCTGCGCCGCCCGTCACTGGTGCTTCACCCCTCCTGCCTCGCCCTTCCGCTCTGTGAGGGGCTAAAAGGTCAGGTCAGGTCACGTACCTTTGTTGCGACAATCCTGCGGCGCTTCGGGAGATGCAACTGTGCCTGTCCCTGGACATCTGTGCCGGTATCATACCTGTCTGCTGAAGTGTCCATTGTTATATTCTACTCACCCGCACTTCCTCGTCCCGTCTTGCTCAGTCAAACCCCTGGGCATTTCCCACATCGCCAGCTATGTCCGACACCAACTTCGCTCCGCGCTCTATGAAGCGCAGGAATGTAAAAGGCCTAGCCCTCGGCCCCCCGAAATTACCTGCTTCCTCGGGTTCGGGCAACAGCTGGGGCGCCGGCGGGTCAAGAGCAGATGATGTTGGAAACGAGGCCCAACTGGAAATTGGTATCGAGTTTAACCTCGACATCCGTCAAGAGGATTTGGAGATTGTGAAAGAACTCGGATCGGGCAATGGTGGTACTGTGAGCAAGGTGAAGCATTTGCCTACAGGCACCACGATGGCGCGAAAGGTAACAGCCTCTCGTAATGATTCGTTACTTCTCAGCGAGATAAGAAGCTCTAACTCGGGTCCAGGTCATCCACGTCGAAGCAAATAAAGAACTGCGAAAACGAATCGTGCGCGAACTTCAGATTATGCATGGTTGCCAGTCCGATTACATCGTAACCTTCTACGGTGCCTTTTTGAACGATCACAACGACGTCATAATGTGCATGGAATATATGGATGTTGGGTACGTACAACGGGTCAGCCATGACATGTCAGTTTGTCTGACTAGATGAACACAGGTCTCTGGATAGAGTGTCGCGCGTTTTTGGGCCCATCCGGGTCGACGTGCTGGGGAAAATTGCCGAAGCTACGCTTGGAGGTCTGACGTACCTGTACTCGAAACTGCACATCATGCACCGTGACATCAAGCCATCAAACATCCTCACCAACTCCAAAGGCCACATCAAGCTGTGTGATTTCGGAGTTTCGGGTGAGTTGGTTAACTCGATTGCCGATACTTTTGTTGGCACCTCTACATATATGGCCCCGGAACGTATCCAGGGCGAGAAATACACTGTCAAATCGGACGTCTGGAGTTTTGGTCTAACGATAATGGAGTTGGCTATCGGAAAGTTCCCATTTGCGGCAAGTGAACAGCTCTCTGATGGTGATGGCGAACCCGCTGGTATACTGGACTTGCTACAACAGATTGTCCACGAGCCTGCCCCCAAATTGCCAAAGAGCGATGCGTTCCCGGCAATTCTCGAGGAAATGATCCAAAAATGTCTCTACAAGGAGCCTGAACTGCGCCCAACCCCTCAGGATCTCTTCGTACGTCATATTGGAAGCGTTGATACTGATTTATGGCTAACAAGTATGCACAGGACAATGATGCGTTCGTTCAGGCAGCCAAGCGGACGCCCGTTGATCTCAGGGCATGGGCTGTCGGTATGATGGAGAAAGACAACCGCAAATCACATCTCGCACCACAATTGTCTCCAGCTACTCAAGAACTCTTGAGATCTAGTGATTCCCCCAACCAGCAGATTGACAGCAACCCGGCTTATACGCCGACCTCTGGCGAGATCCCTATCGCAGGGGCCATAATCTCGCCCAGGGACCATTACGGACACATACCAAGTCGATCGCCCACAAGAAATGGAACAGGAAGTGTTGGACGAGCGGGTGGATCGAGTATCCATCCGGGTCTGGGTCAGAGATCAGCGACATCAGGATCCATACCTAAGGTTGGGCACTCGGATGTCTCGCTCCCCGCTAGCGCGAGTGCCGGGACGTTCACTCTACCCGTGAGATCAGTACCTGGCGGACCACTTCCTCCCCCTCCACCAAGAAAAGAGACACCAGACGATATGAGAAATGAAAACCGCAGACAAGCAGCATACCCACCATCGAATGGCAATTACGGCGCAATGGGCTATCCTCGAAAATAGTGTTCATGATGTAGATCACGCGAATGCTACCTAGCTGGTAGACAACGTCATGAATCGGCGCCGAGTCCCGAGGGTCAACGAAATCAGTTCGCCTAACGGACCGTTATAGCCCAAGTACGAAAGGTACAGCTGTGTGCATAAAGTTGAGTGGCTAGAGATGGCGCTACCTACAGACAAGGCATGCCTGAAGTCCAGATATACGTGATTGCAGATACAAGTGCTTTCTTCGCCTCGCATGTCCTGTTTACTACAAGCGTCAATGTTAAGAAGATACCGGATACCTTTGAAGAGCGATACGGAGGACACATGTATTAATACATAGAAGTGCTGGCGAAACTGTTGTTTCTGTTCGCTTCCTGGAGGTAGCGATAACTGAGCGTGCTTGATGCATAGCTCAGCGTAGTATTAGTGCTATGATAGAAGTATCCCTCTAAAAATGGCATAACAAGAGCGTTCCCTTCATTGAATCATAACCTGTTTCACCATGATCTTGTGGAGCTTAAGTCCATGTTTGAGAATCTCATTGCATGCATAAACCAACTATGCCCCAGTCCCATCTCGTGACTCACATAGTTACCAACTCGCACAAGACCAGCAGGAAACCTCATTACATCAATACATGCGTAGTGCTCGACTCGACGATATGCTAAATGCTGTAAGATAATTATGGGATTTCCGGGATATTATTTGCCTCGAATACATTCCTCTCATAGCGTAACTATCTAGCTATCCTCATTACCTTAGCTAGAGGCGCTATCCATCGGTATCTCTCTCCCCACAAACCCGGCCTCGAACACACCAACTAACTCGTCTAAACGCCTAATGACCAGATCCGTATGCGGGTGCTCCGCCAAGTGGGCGTTCTCGCTGTTGACAAGTAGCACCGTCGCCGCGCCCGCGCGCCGTCCGGCCGTCATGTCGTCGATGGAGTCACCCACCATTATTAGCGCCGACGCATCGCCTACCTCCTCAACCTGACGTACGGATTTAGCGTCGTTGGCGGCTTCATCCTTCGGCCCCCTCGCGCCCTTGCGCTCAGACTCAGACCCTTGAGCCGCCGCTTCTAGCAATGCGCCCGTGCTCGGCGACCCCGACGCCGCGTCCGCCGCGGCATCGTCCAGGTCGCGCACAAGCCCCCAGGACCGCGCGATGAACAGCAGGCCGGCAGGGTCTGGCTTCGGCGGGCTGAAGTCCCGCGTCACGATGGGGGAAAATTCAACGCCCGCGAGGAACTTCCCTAGCAAGTGCGTGACGGGCTGCTCGAAGTTGCGCGTGCAGATGGCCTTGCGGACACCCTGCTCTTGCAGGTACGTCATCAGCGTCCCGAGGCCGGGCTGCGCCTCCTGCGATGCCATGGCCGTGCGCTCGATCGCCCGGATCGCCTCCATGGCTTCCTCGCGCTCTCCCGCTGTGGGCAGCGAGGAGATGTGCGTTAGGATGTCCACTGATTTTGGGATCCCTAGTATGGCGCGCATCTGTGGGAACATGTAGTTTTGGGGGAGGCTGTATTCATGCATTAATTAGTTAAGGGGTAGCTCGTTTTGGTGTGTAAGTGCTGAGGATGATGAGGCGCAGAGTCACGAAGCTTGTGTCCATAACCACTTGTAAGACATATTTCTGTTTGAGTGTTTCTTACCAGAGTGTCCCATCCACATCGAATATCACGCCTTGTAATTTTGGTAAGTGCATTTGCTGCTGTCCTGGCGTGTGCTTGAGCGGCGCAAACCGCCGAGGACCTATTTTGGTCATGGTGGTGATGAATCTGCGCAAGGACAGTTGGAGAACCTGGACTTTACAACATTTCATATTAAGTTGTTGCTATAGCAGGTACGATGTATGATGCAGCCTAGGTAGTTCGATATGAAAAGCTTGTGAAACATATATGAGACAATAATTAATAGGCAACTACCTCTAGCTTTAGATAGGTAGTCACGTACTACCATCATGCTAGCCTACAGGCTGTGGGCAGAGCTGTGGGCAGAGCTGTGGGCAGAGCTGCGGGCTACTTCGCTCAAAGCCGATGCCTTCCGTCAGATGCTTTTCATGCCCCAGACGGGCATGTGGCCCGTGCACGACCGTTGACGCTGGAGCTGGCTGGCGCGGGTCTTGGATTAACAGGTAACTACGCTGCAGCTCTAATTGACACATAAGCGCAATCCCGACGACCAGCAATTGACCCATTTGCTTGACGCGTCCAGTTCTCAATTAACCTAGTATTGTATAGATCACTATCTTGTTAGACTGTGTTTTACCAACTAGTCGGTCGCATTAGTGTTGAAAATGGCCGATAAGGACTTGACAGATGCCGAGAAGGCTGAGAAGCTCGCCGCTGCCAGGAAGCGGGTATGACAGCTCACCTTCGCAACTCGTCGCTGACTCTATTCAATTGCTGATGTTGCAGGCCAGGTCGAGCAAATGAAAAAGAAGTCGAAAAAGGCGGGAGGCGCAAAAAAGGAAAAAGAGAAGGAGGATGCTTCGACAGAGGCTAAGCCTGAGGCGACGACCAGCGCTATTGCTGACGAGCCTGCGCCCGAGGCTGCTGCTGCTGCTGAAGACGCCGCCGAGGAACCCTCGTCTCCAACGCAGACAACTGCTTCGCTACCGCAACAATCCAAATTCAGATCCTCGTCCTTCCGCCTGGGACCACTTTCGCCCATGTTGACACCCGAAGGCGAGACTGCTGCCGATATCTACCGGAAACAAGTTGCGCGCATAGAGGATCTCGAGAAAGAAAACAAACGGCTGGCCAAGGAAGCCAGCGATGCGGAAAGGCGGTATAAGAACGCAGAGGAAGAGCTGGCCGATCTTCAAGAGGCTGATCAAGACGGGTCAGAAGACAGTCAGATCGAGAAGCTAGTAGGATGGCCATACGCTTCTTCGTTTTGATCCGCCAACTAACAGATCTTCCAGAAAGCCGATATCGCTGCTCTTCAAAGGCAGAATTCACAGCTGCAGTCTGCTGCTACGAAACGCCATGGTTCTTCGCCTTCCCTGGCTATGGCCACACCGGCAGATGAGCTCCAGGCACAGCTTGCATCCAAGTCCGCGACAATTGAGACAATGGAAATGGAGATCTCGCGCCTTCGCGCCCAAGCCGAGAGGCAGACGACAGCGGGCGGCACGGATCGAGAGCAGATTGTAGCTTTGGAGGAAAAGCTCGCGCGGTCAGAACAAGCTGCGATGAAGGCTCAGCGGGAGCTGACTGACCTTAAGCGTAATCTTGAGCGCACGACCGAACGAGTGGTGAAGGAAGGCAGCGCACGAACGAGCGCTGAGACCCAGTTACGTTCTCTTGAACGAGATGTCGAGCGAGTCACCGCCGAAAAAGACGAGCTGGAAAAAAAAGCAGAGGCTCTGGAAAAGAAAATCGCTGCGTTAGGTACTCTACACAAGGAGCATGACAGTCGCTCCCAAGCCCTACGGAAAGACAAAGAACGTGCCGAGAAAGAGGCGCAAGAGGCACAGTCTAAGATCGAGAAACTCGAGGCAGAGAATCTTCGCTTTCGAAAGAAGGACGCCGCAGAAGGCGGTGGTGACGACGAAGGCATGGACGAGCTCGAGAGTGAGGAGCGAGAGCGCATGGAGAAGAAAATCCGAGATCTCGAAAGCGAAGTCTATGATCTGCGCCGGGGCATCTGGCACCAGCGGCGGCGGGACATGGAGCCAGGCGCCGAGGGGGATTTTACGAACGTCGACCTCGACAACAACGGCCCGCTGTCGCCCAACTCGACACGCAAAGCGGGCAACAAGGGTTTCAGCGATTACCTAACTAGCGGCATCAACGCGCTGGCGGGCGTCAGCCCCGAGGAGCACGAGGAGCTCCTCGACGACGATGATATGGAGTTCGACGAAGAAGCGTTCAGGCGCGCGCAGCAGGAGGACTCCAAGCGACGACTTGAGCGCATCAAGGAGCTGAAGCGTGGGCTGAAGAACTGGGAGGGCTGGAGGTTAGACCTCGTTGATGCACGCAGGGGAGGTGGTGGGTATGGTGCGGGCGAGATCTTTGAGATCTGAGATCTGAGATTGCGCAATGAACGAATACGGGTGGCGAAACATGGGTTTTGTAGGATATGGGTACGACTGGAAGCGCAATGTTACAAGATTTGAAATGACAGCCTATTCGGTGATGGTATAAAGATGCGGCGAAATGGCCCCTGTGACTTTATGTTTTTGTTACGGCGCTAGTTGGACCGAACATTACCTGCTCCTACGATTCGGACTCTATCTACCTATCGGCTTAGGAAACGGCAGAGTAAGTAAAAATCACTACTAGGAAAGTTAGCTGGATTCTATAGTGATATGTTTGGCTTCCATATCCCCCGGTCAAGCTCCGTTCTATGACGCGGTGTGATAATTCGGAATGTCCGGCCTTTGGGCACGCGTCATGGGCTTGATATCTAGGGTTGTTTACTTTTCTCATAAACCCCGTGAAAACCCTAATATTTTGATTTCCTTGTACGGATTTATCGGCTTGTGTTTAGAACTAGCCCCTCGAGGTGGCTTCGTAATCTGGCTCTACGTTCAGAAGTGGCATAGGTATGTGAGCTATTACTATCTAGTTGTACCGGTACAAGTAGGGGCCATCGTCATTTGTTTGCTCATTCTGCTTTCGAAAGTTTTTGATGGCCTCTAAAGTGCGACCTTTTATTTCCATACCTTACATTGTTGCCGTGTTAACATTGTAAGGGAGGGGGCTCAAATAAATTGAACACGTAAACCTGCCAAACCATTGCTCGCGTGATATGGGGGCGAAGGAGCAACTGAGCACCAATTCAACTTTTTTAGAAGCTCGAGTATCGACAAGGAAAACGTGGCGCCTAGGATGATGTGGCTGTAGTGTCTAATACTAGGGCCACTTCTTCCTCTTCTTGCTCTTCGTGATACATAACCGATATATGTGCTGTCCGGGGATCGCCTTGAAGAATCCGATCGACCAGGCTTCGCCAAGGGAGGTCTTCCCCCCCATTGCGGTTCTGTTGGTTTATGCAAGCAAGTTGAAGCGCAGTAAAGAAATCCCTCTCTCGGGCTGGAAACGCAAAGATTAGATGCATCGCTGATGTTGTATAAAAGGTGGGCTTGCTACTTACTAGAATCATGACGGATGACGGCGCAAGTGGATCGGCTGTGTACTTCCTATTCATAACACTTGGAGTTAATGATTGTCGTTTCTAGTAGGTATTACCTGGAACTTTGGGAGCTGGTAGGAGTAGTAACAGCTGAATATACCCGTTGAGGAACTCGTGTTTCCGAAACATGGTCAAAAGGGGGATAAAAAACGCCTAACCTTGTTGACGTAGTAACGAATATTATAGACAGTCCATTCGTATGTGAACTGGATCGTCGCTGGGATATTGCCGTTGCATTTTCCACTGTTATTACACTGGAGTCAATATTGTCCACTTATGATAAGAATCACCAGGGCTTGCAGGAGTAGCGAGTGCAGAATATTCTTATTAAGCCAATTCGTGTCTCTGAGACATGATAAGAGAGGGATTAAAAGACTCCAGAGGGCTTACTGTATCAGAACATAAACCCCTTCATCAATACCTTCAAAGTTGGGTCCGATCGTAACTGACCATACACCCAAAAAGTGGCCTTCCCATCTGGGTTTTCGAACAGACCCGTCTTTTCTGCTGTATACATGCGTTAACTCACAGCCGGCGGTGAGGTCTTCCCCGGGCGTGGGTAGGTTCACACCCTCTTGGGTCTCGTCAAGCTTTGAGTATATGCACAGAAGGAATTCGTCTTCGGTCGTCAGATATGGACTAAATCCGATGATGGTGGTTTCGGTGGATTCACAATTGAAATCATCCATTGCTTAGGCGGTCTGTTTGCCTATGGGCGATCTCTATGGAATAGTTGTACGATTTGATGTTGGGCCGATGGAAAAGCTCACATGTGGTAAGGAGAGGATAATTACTCATGTATTTGAAGCGAAAGGCGGGTCGTATTTATATTCTCGGGCGTTGGATGTGACCCAGAGTCCTCGGGGACATGATGCATAGTAGAAACAAGGACCCATGGTAGAGACTATTTGCTGTTTGTGTGACGTTCAAAGGGCTGGAACTATGGCCAGAGAAAGCTTCAATATTCTGCTGACAACACACCTGCATTTCTGTGAGGGGCTTTCATTCCCTTACGTCGCGTAAGGAGTCAAGAATATGGATAGGCAAATATCGTTGTTGTTGTTATTGTTCTTTTTCTTGTTGCGCGAAGGGGTCCAAATCGCCTTAGCGAGCTAGTCCTAGGCTATGTACACACATGTTCTTTGCCACAGAATCGGTATTGTTGTAAAGCTAGCTAGCTATTGAATTAGCCATCCAGAAAAGTGTCTGATTAATGCTTATTATAGCTGGCCAATATGGCTCTCTTAGTAGGATAGGATGAATTATTTCTATGGACCAAACTGGTCTACTCCTCTGAGGAGTGTAGTGTAGGTAACATTAACTAGAGAGAAAAGCATCGCTTATGTAGAGGAAAATAGTTGGAACGCAAATGGGCATCTCCTTCAGGAGAATAAGACCAAAACCCCTTAAACCAAACCTTATTATGCTTCGACCACGAGTGTGGGATCGAAGCTTGACCATTTCTATCCCCGTTTGTATTTTTACATATATTTCCATTTCCCTCCGATTCTCTAATAACGGGTCGTAACAGGCACTCTTCGAGTCGCAGAATATGGATATGAATTACAGTCGTTGTTGTGTGTGTGAATAGCTTTATTACATTCGTCGGCTAGCCGTGTTTATGCTCTCTCATTCATTTCCTCTATAGGTGTAGGATCGTAATGATCTGGATCAAGCAGCGCTAAAAGATCCTGATCATCAGTGCCTAGTAGGTTAAGTTAGCAATGCTATCAATTCCTCCGTTTCCATACCAATTGTACTTACGATATTCTATCGGTTCGGTATGATTGCGGACCATGATTTCGAATGTTTCTACCGCTCCATACATATGATGGCCCCGCTTCCACGTGAGCCTGAACTTGAATTCAACTTTCCCTCTTTGCATGGTCCAAATGTTGAACCACGCATAAGTAGCAGGTTTGCTATCGTTGTTGAATCCCGGACTAGTGTGAATAGCATTCCCGAGAAATCTTTCGCTGATACCACCAAACTGGTCTGGTATGTAGGCTTCGTAGACCTGGAGGCGAACTCTGTCTTCAAATCGAGCGACGACTGTAAAAAGGGACCCTTGCTTCACTACCGTGGGCGGCAATATCGTCCAGTCAATTTGGGATCCATTAATCACATCAGTCATAGTGGCAAGTAGTGTCTGTTGTAGGCTTAACTAGACGTCGAGTCTCTGCGAATAAGAGGAAGATGAGTTACGGGTTTGTTTGACTGTGAGTCAATCTCAAGGCCCGAGGTGGATACAGATTGGAATTTGCCCGGTTCGTCGGTGTACTGTTGCGGTCGGCGCTGAACGAAACAGGCCAACTTTAATAAGTTCTGCAACGAAGCGCAAAGGCGTGAACATTAAACGCGATTGAAGAAGAGATGATAGTGATACTAAGGAAATATTTGTAGGCGATGGCGTGGGAGCGGAACTCAGTTTTATGTTGATTCTGTGGGCGAATTATTGTGCGACTATACTCTATGGCTGTAGAAATCAACATATCACAAGACGGAGCAAGTGATAACATCATCCGACCGCAACTTTTTTGACTTGTCTAGACGGTTTCACCAACTTTGTTCTTCCATCCCTCCCAAGCGAAGTAGGCGAAAAGTATCACGCATCACACCGCATTAGACTAGTACGTAGTCCAAGTGAGCGCCAAGACAGCACTCGTTGTGTTTTTTTATGGCGAATTTTGATTCACATTCGTTGAAATTCAATCTTACACTACGAAATTATTGTCTACGTTGGCCCTAAGCGCCTGTGGGAGTGACCTAATACCAGCCTCTGAAGCAAGGGATCGAGGTTGAAAACAACATATCCGCCGGGGAGAGGACGGCGTTTTCGCGGCTAATTAAGAACCACTTATGCTGCCGCTTCGCCTCATTCTAGGCGAGTTCGCACGTCGTTGATCACGCGGCTACTGCCGTTAGATATTTGACTATAGGTAGCGTATCCGGCCGCATACGGATCGGGTTCCCACCGCTTTCCCGAACTCATCGCCATCAAATTCAAGGGATGAACGTGTAGTGGGTCCCTCAGTTAGACATGATGTGGTTGTTGAAGAATGATCTGAGATCGAGAATTTCCCTGTTGAAGTTTGCTGTTCGTGATACACGGAAGGAAAATCGTATTCGACTCGACAAACCCGAAGGGATCTCATGTTCTAAGTGGAAGACATCAATTTACCTGTGTTGGACAGGCCTGACACGCTGAATGTAAAGACGAAACGCTGGCAATAAGCAAAGGATTGTGAGACCAAGAGGCTGCCGCTAACATCGTTGTTTGCCAGCGGTACAAACACTGGCGAGTTTGGTGTGTTGTGCTACTCATCTTCATCTGGGAGGGGGTAAATGGTCTGTCGTAGCATTTTGAAGCCAACTCCATTCAACTGTGATCGTAGCAATTTCTAATTATTACATAGTCCTCCTTAGAGCTTTGCAACAGACAACAATCTCGCCCGGATGTGTATCCTAGATTATGAGAAACCCTTCAACTAAACTAATGAATTGATGATTTCCTGGTACCGTGCCTAAATTGTTTCGAGAATTTGGCGTTGAACTTTGGGGTATCCTTAGTTGGTGTGAACTAAGCCCTGAGGTATATTTGAAACTCCTCAATATTATTTTCTGCAAGATATGTACGCCCAACTTGTCGCTGATGTGCCAAGCATTTGGGACTATTCTGCTTAGATAGGCCGTATTTATGTCCAGGAGATCTTTATGATTATTATGGCATCAATTGACCCCTAAGTGTTGGAACTGCGGCAGACTTTAAAGATACTCTTAGAAGCGAGATTTACTTTCGGCTATTCATAGGCGGCGGCTAATTGGTGAACGCGTAATTGTTTGAGTTTTAACCCTTACGAGATCTTTGAAGAGACTATCCTATCCTCGAACGATATAAAAGGAATGGGCTTGTAGCCCAAGTTATGGCTATTTTGCTTGGGACTGGACGAGTAGGGTTAGAAGTACACCTTGATCAATTAGATCCGTACAAGCTCGCTATGAAACTAAAGTCAAGCAATTTAATGAACCCAAACTCCTACAACTTGGTGTAAGCTTGATAAATCCTGACCGGTTGCTTACTCCTCGAACTCCTCGTATGTAACAGATAATTTTTGTCACCGTCTCAATTGTGAGGTATATATAAGTAACTTTAATAATCAGAGCACCCACCTTGACAACATTTCATTTCTAGTAATGTCGTGGTATAGTGTTATAGTACCGCTCTATAACAACTTTCGCACATTATTTAGTAAAAGCAGTGCGCACTTATGTAGAAGACGTACGTACTTGACATATCCCTCTTATCTAGTCGAGTGTTCCTAGCCAGTCAAGACCAGTGCCTTCCACACTTCTCAATAATGGAAGTTGAAGAATGAAGGGCTTAAGTCTTCGTCTTCTATGTATTAATGTATGCGGTTATTTCAGTGAGCATTTTAGAATTGCAATCGACTTTTGTGCCTCTCCCAAGTCCACGAGAGATATAGGGGCCCTTTAGACCAACTCCGTTCTCCAAGGAAGTTATTATACAGCAGCTTGATATCTCTGGCGGAGAGTTAAGGATCAATCTCATAGGTGGAAGATACTCTGCTATATTGCCTACAGCGATATATACCATAGTGGTTCGGACGATCTTCGGTATATGCAAAAAAGTAAACTGTTTCACCGATGGACTGCTGAGGATCCGCGGCTAGGTTGATCTGCTCCGTCTACTATAAATGAGATTTGTATGGGTCGTCTGGGCCTCATTTACAGTGATCTTCGTGACAATATCATTACCGTAACATTATTTCAAATCATCACACTGGCAATGATATCCTCGGACGTTACATGCTGTCTATGGGTCTTCATTTGAAGGGGAACTTGACGCGTCACTTGATACATCTACTGAATACATCTACTGAACCCTGAAATTTACCTGTTTGTGGTCTGTCTAATCTCTCCGTGACCAAGTTCGTTGAAATAATGGCTTGGGTATATATACTTGATGTTGGCACCAACTGTTCATGCATATATTCAACTGCGCCTTAAAAGCGCCAGCCGCAAAGGTAAATTGTACGGACTGATTTGAGCTACATAAAGGCGTATGAATATGTTGCAACTGCATGCTGTCCTTTTGGTCAGTCCCATGTAACAATATGTATCGTCAGAGAAACACAATCCAGCAAGGGGGAAGAAAATTGTAATAAAACAGTAAGAGACCGGAAAGGCTCTGGTCGTGTTCCTTAATGGATGGTGTATTAAGAATGCTGTCCGTTATACCATGGGTCTGTGTTAGACCGCATTTCAATATACCCGGAATTGATGTACCCCGAGATTATCCTCGTGATGATTGCTGGAGGTGTAACAATTCTAAAAAGGATGGGCATTGGTTGGTCTACGTGGCATATATGTAACGCTGTTGGATCCTCTTTTGGATGTCGTGTCATGGTAGAATAGTGGTTAAACTCGGCTGCAAATGGATCTCGTAGTTGTACTAGCATTCCACGGATACATGCATCTACCAAACACAGTCTTGTCACTCCAACGGGCCACCTCTTCAAAGTTCAAGATCTTCGTTAGATACTAAGAATACTAAACCAAGCGCGCACAGAATTCTATAGTTGTATTAATAGGGAGTTTGGAGCCGGAGCCTCGCTTAAGGAGTAAAGGGATGAGGTTGGAAGACGTTACACTCTGGCTAACATGTTATGAAACAAGAGATGTGCTAACAGTTTCTTAAGTTTTTTACCATCATCTCAGTGCTTAAGTCCCAGCTTAAGGTGGTGATATAAATATATCAACTCAACACATTTCTTGTTATCCCAGGCAATAATTCTCAATAATAACTATACATACAAATCTTTGATATCCTTATTTATATCCGAAAATAACACACTTATTTCTACAATCTTGCTGCCGCCATGGTTCATGGGGATATCAATATGAACGTCGCCAGGGACGGCGATGAAAATCCCTGTATTGACCCAATGGCGATAATGCATTACGATATGGGGCACTCAGAAATCATCAGTGACGCTACCAGTATGAATTGTACGAGTCCCTACATTTACCATAATATATTGATGTACGCCACCACAGAACAAACTAACATAGTCGTGGATGACACCCAATTAGATTTCCAACCCATTGCCAATGTTGGTACAAGCTATGGTGGACCGGCTCCTATTTCAACAATAATACAATGCAAACTTTTCTTCCTTATTGCTGCCCATAAAACAGTTCAGACAGGCAAGGAATTTGTCGCCGTTGCTCGGATTACAAGAGGCCACGAAAATCCATTCGTTAATGCACAAGGGACGGCGTACCACTACGTTCCGGAGGTCAAACACCCCCAGTTCAATACGTCAATCCCGTTGTTACGAAAAGAACTGGCAGAAGCTACCTGTGACGACCGGGCCTTCGCGGTCCATAAGACGACAGGAACCTCATGCGCCCCCGCAGGGACCTATCTGGTGTACAGGCTGAAACGTTCTGAGCCTGGGATAAGAAACCTAAGGTTCGAAGCGATTTGGGATTGGGGCGATGGATACATTGGAAAAGCGTCCTATGACTTTGTCTTCTTGACAGCTCATGATGACTGCATTATGAAGCCTTATAGTAAGAGAAACCTTCGTATCTTGATTTGCGCTAGCTATATCTAATGGACCGCAGCTACGCTTCAGAAGAAGTTATTGAATGAGCTTTGGCCAGAGTGGGAAAAGTATATAGACTGTTAAAAGGGGGAAAAGAAGTTGGACTCTGGAAGTCTGGTTTGCTGGAAGCCAGCTAACCGATTTCGGTGTGCTTTCCGCTGTTTCATCATCCTCTTTTAAATAGTTACGATGCGTTTAGCTTTAGAGAGTTTACCTAAGACTTTATTAATATGTTTTTGCATACAAAGGTTGAAGAGTTGGCATAAAAGCCTTGAGGACTAAAGGTTTTTGATCTAAAACTAGAATTCCTTATATTATATACAACCTATCAGCCCAAGTGTCTCACGTAGCTATAATTCTATAAAGTTTGAACAACATTATTGCTTTGAAGTTATGTTTATGGCCTTCAATGTATATAAATCTACGGTTTGCAACCGAACCCCAGCCGGGAAACCGCCCGCCCTTACTCTGCCAACACCTGTACTCGTACCCTGACTCAGTAGGCCTGCCTAATATCGCGCTAAGTAGTGAGAGAATTAGAACGCCTTTCTAGTCTATTAAGTTGTGATTCAGGCAGCTGTTGCCTGCAGATACAGAGCAATCTACTGAAACTTAAGCAAATAATCAAGTTCATACTGCAACAAAAAACTACTCTCAACCCCCCATTTCAGACCAATTTTTACAAAATTATGAACTGCTACTCTTCTTACATTGATCTTGACCCCCATTCTTTCATTCAAGTATCACCAGGCCAAAGCCTCGTTCCCCCGAGTACCACACGCAAGCCCATCGTACATCTCCATGTCCTCTTGGCTAACTAGCGCGGTATCAGGCAACTCTTGTCTTGCAGGCCATACCTAATGACCCTCTGCCTTTTCATGCTCGTAGTGCGCACTGATGACCTCACTGGTGGTAGTATGGAAGAATATCGGCGCCTTCCCATGCTTGGGATGCAGTTGGCCGTTAACAAATACACCAGCATTGAGGGTATACACGTGCGGCCGGAGCTTTCTGTTGAGCTTAACTATTAGCTACCTAGACTAATATACTTAGGCGCGCTACTCTTGAAATTTATCTATATTTAAAAGTTAATAGTAGGTTTTTCATTTGCTTTTGCTACTTAAATCAAAAAGGGGTCCTAGGTGGTCTCGTAGAAAACCTCCGGCCTTGTATGTGTATCCGTGGCATACGCTTACTTTTCATAGACCTCGGAGAAATTTCGGCAATTGCTGCCCAAACGCCTAAGGCATACGAAGCTACGCATGTTGAACCGAAAGGGGTGCTCTCTACCACGTGCTTGAGAGTAATATCTGATGCCCTGATGCAATGACAAGCAATATACATCAATCCGGAACCACACTCCGCCTATCTTGAGTTTTTAACCTTTCCCTATTTAGTTAATTTGCGTATGTACCACTCTCGACTATCAATCGGAGTACGGGCGTTTGCATTAGTTCGCACCACTATCAGACACAACCTATTTATCCTTACCTATTTTGTGAAGATAATAATAGTTAAAATCTGATTATGACTCAGCACTTACCAACCCACCGTCGCGCCTGGCGCCGCACTGACGACTTCACATCTGATGCTCCAAAGGTCAAGCTGGTCACCGAACCTTTGCCACTCCCACTCGCGCCAACACAAGTTCTCATCAAGGTCCATGCTGTGGCTCTGAATCATCGAGATGCAAACATTGCCAATGGTGGTAACCCTTGGCCTGTCACGCCGAACGGCATACTCGGAAATGATGCCGCAGGGGAGATTCTCGCAGTAGGCGACAAAGTTAAGGCGTTCGCCGTGGGCGACCGGGTCAGTCCAATCACCGACACCGAGTTCGTGACTGGCAGAGAGCCAGGTCGTTCGTGGCTCGCGGCAGATGAGGATGGTGTTCTCGCCGACTATCTGATATTCGATGAGAGGCTTGTGGTCAAGCTGCCGGACAACTTGGACTGGGTCAACTGTAGCATCTTGCCATGTGCAGGAACTACAGCCTGGTCTGCGGTTAAGGGTCTCGCTATTGGCCAAAGCATTCTTATTCAAGGTATAAGCCTATCGTTTCCCCGCTTGATATATCTTCATTTAACTATTAGGCAAAGGTACCGGTGGTGTAGCAATGTTTGCCCTGAAGCTTGCCCAAGCTTCTGGCCTGAAAATACTGCTAAGCTCTTCCAGCGACGAAAAGATTGCAAATATTCAGAAGTCATTCCCTTCGACGCCTATCTATGGTATCAACTACAGGAAGAATCCTCGATGGGAAGAGGAAGTCTTGAAGTTGACGAATAGTGTTGGTGTCGACTTGGTAGTCGAAGCCGGAGGTTCCACGTCTCTCGTTCAAAGTGTCACATGTACACGCCGTGGCGGGACTGTAAGCCAAGTGGGATACCTTGGCGGACAGGATCCTGCTTGTCTAAAGCACTTTGTCTCAATAATTATAGACAGAAGAGTGAATGTTAGGTAAGGAACACGGAACTTTTGAATTGGAATTAAAGGGGCTCGACAGACACTCATAAATTTATAGGGGCATCAATGCTGGATCGCGGCTAGACCTAGAAGATATGTGCGCCGCCATTGCCGCCACAAATTTGAATTTCGATGACATCATTGACAAGATTTGGGATTTTATGGAGGCAGAAGAGGCAATTCAGAACCTGTGGGAAGGCCGCCAGGTTGGCAAATACGTGCTGCGTATAGCTTGGTGATGAGAAGTGTGGCGGATTTGGTGTGGTGGTACTCCCTACCGGACCTCGTGGGATACGGTTAATACGGTTAGCAGTCGTGCGATTTTGAGGCAATATTGCACACTCGGTACAAAGGTCTCTACTGACTCATTGTGATGGTGCAGTAGTTCCACCGGTTCTACCTAGAAATGGTAAAGTCATTAAAGGTTAAAGAACGCAACGCTCCTAAATCGTCTCACGCAAGATTTGCCAGTGAGACCTGCTCGTATTGATCAGCTCAGAATAGCATCATGTTCCTTCAAGTGCCAAGATTACAACTCCCGGACAAGCAAAAAGTAACAGGGAGCGAAAGGAATAAGGGCGGCTTCCGTAGAAATAGTGACGATTGTAGGGTGACAATTCGCAATTTCAATGGTAAAATTAAGAGCCGCTGGGCTAGTGAGAGAGTAATCCAAGAATTCTGTATAAAATGCGTTGACCATTATATTGAATAGGCGGAGTAGAGGGAGTAGAGGGAGCTGAGTAGCCGAAAGAAGGCTCTTGACAGAACGGTTACGGGGACGTCGAGTCTTTTCAAGTACCTTGATAACTGTGTTCATAGATTTAATAACGAGTTAAAGTGAAATGAGATATATAGAAATCATTCGTAGACTAACTGTATGATAATTAATTAGTTACTTCCTTCGCTCTTTGCTGTCAACTAAAACCGTCTCAATGCGTCCTCTCTTATTCAGTCTTAATGGCCCTTACCCTTCAAGCCCGTCACGTGATATCTGTGGTTTGTTTGTCTTGCCAGCAACCCACTTAGGTAAGTACCTACCCGCATTCACCTGGCGGCGTCATACACGAGAATCTCTCTCCTTTCGATTGCTGCGGTTCGTTATGATTTATAAGAAGCACTTCATCCCGCTTGAATCAAACCCCAGTCTCTTTACTCAGCTTATCCACCAGTTGGGGGTCTCAACTGCGCTGAGCTTCCATGATATTTGGTCTCTGGATGATCCCGATTTACTTTCGCTTGTGCCACGGCCAGTCCTTGCATTCATCATTGTTTTTCCCACGCCCAGTGATTACGAAGATCGCCTGGCCAAAGAGAGTGGTTTAACAGTAAATAATACACTACATAGAGAAAGTAAAGATGTCATTTGGTTTAAACAGACAATCAACAATGTATGCGGGCTCTACGCCATTCTTCATGTAGTTGCTAATGGACGTGCGAAAGATTTTATAGGTATGTTTTTCAACTTTAACTTGATTGATGAGAGCTGACCTATATCGTCGTCTCAATTGCAGTACCAGGGTCCCATCTATTTCATCTCCTCGAGAACTGTGCTTCTCTTGATCCCGCTGATTGCGCTGCCGTTCTTGAAAATGACGTGGAGCTAGAGTCAAAATATACTTCGGTGGCAGCATTCGGAGACACAGAGGCACCTGAAAATCCTGAAGATGAAGTAGATCTCCATTACGCTTGCTTCGTGAAGTCGCATCATAGAAGCAACCTCTTCATATTAGATGGAGATCGACAAGGCCCAGTAGACAAAGGCTTGCTGACTGGAGATGACCTCCTCTGTGAGCAGGGAATCGAGGCTGTTAAGGATTTTATTGGCCAGCATGATAATGGAGGAAGTTTTAGCCTGTTGGCGCTTGCTCCAAGCTCAGATCTAGCAACATAAGTTTCCAGGTGTGCAGAAACATTCGCCTGTTTTATCTTGCATTCAACAATATCTGATGTAAATGAAACTCGCCCTTTCCGTAAAGTCGTCTATGCAGTCCACAGATTCGTCTAGATCGAAGTCACTCTGAGATTTCTCCGTCTGCAATCCTGTGGCTTGGTCTGTGGTTTTGAAGGATTTCCTGGGCTTCAGCGTTGAACCCGCCACCGGGGTTGTAATTAGATCCAAAGCTGGTTGTGTACGGCACGGATAATCTTGGCATTGTCGACGCCAGTGTTTTCCCGCTAATCACCCGCAGTAATATTCTGTATTCAGTGTGTATGCTGTGGCTGAGAAGGCAGCGGATATCATCAAGGGTTACTGATCAGAGATATGTATGTTTCGCAGCAATCTCTTGCAATCGCGGACGTTTGGCTTGAACTTTTCTTGAAGGCTGGCTAAGAACACTTGATTAGGTGGGGTGACTAATAATTCGTCATATGCTGTAATTGGCTGGTAGGTAGATGCAGATCAGGTGGATCAACGGGTAGATCCGCGATGATACTCCACCGACGGTCGGCGGTTAGCGGTTTTCTGCCAATCTTGTAATCGCGCACCGTACGACGTGATAAATCTCGGAGCTGCGATAAAATGAGTCGCTGTGGAGCGTTTGCAATTTGTCGCCTGTCTGGTGAAAATAGATAATCGATGAGAGTATTAAGTTGCCTCGGGGGGACTCGCCCTTAACTATAACCTTGGACCCAATCTAGTGGGTAGTGTTGCGCGCGTCGCCCAATCACTACACTGATGGTGTGTAGTACAATTCTTTATCCATTGTAGTGCAGTCCGAAAACTTCCTTGACCCTCATAACTAATAAACGTTATGTCTCTATGCGTGGGCAAAATTCCACACGGGCACGTTGTACCTAACAAGGGTCTTAGTCTTCACGAACTCGTATCGTTATGATTATAGCTAATTGAAACTTTACCCCAAGAACACCAGAATGACACGATCGCATGGTGAAAAAACACGCGAACCTCAAACCGGGAACCTTTTTCAGATGAGAAGGGAGGAAGTGTCCCGCTATAACTGTCGTCGGGGATTATTGGCGAGAACACGGAAACAAGATCTTGGTAATACACAATGGATCAGAGTTCACACGTAGTGTTCCTTAAATTTCCGAGCTCATAGCTACGCCCTTGTGTACCAAACCTCTCCTCGCAGCGATCTTATAGCGGCATGGTAAGTATGCAGAGAGCCTGGGAAGCTTTAAATGTTTATTTGTAGAATCGTAATAAGAAATGGCTGTTCCCGGGAGTTGGAAACTAGGAGGGATATATATATATATATATATATGGTGGATGTTTTGGTGCGCGAGGGTGTGAACCAAGATGCTGTGCTATAGCAAGTCGTGCCGCCTAATGAGCAGTATTGGTGGCATCTTCGTTTATGGCCCCATTAGTAGCAATTATTACTTGTTATGGCTGGTTAAATGCTAGCTAAAAAGGAGCTATGTTAGACGGGTTTGAAATATTAGCGCCCCCTTTATTACTACAGGTAAAGCACTTAAGGTTTTATAGGTATCTGAGAGGTACGCGGATTACCATAGAGCTCACATTCCGCTGTGGTGTGTGCTTTTTGATTTCCTGGGGCAGTGTATGATTGCATGTTACCTATTCAGTCGCTCAACCTCACCGCACAAGGAACCAAACTCAATTATCAACCGAGTCTTAACAAGAACCATTCCGACTATATCACGTGCAGCTCGTGGCTCAAGTCTTTGACCGTTGTTCACTAGGAGCTCATGTAAGGACAAACTAGATCCATGAAGTTTTGATTAGTTTAAGACTGCAAAGCCGTGTGGTTGTTTGAATTTCCACGGACTGTTCAACCCGAACAATGTTTCTGTCATTTTCTGAAATATCAAACAAAATTACTTAAATCAGTAACTGAAGAGTTTCAATTCATGATTTAGCTTACGCGGCGCGAGTGTAACACGGGCTTGGAAGAGACTTCGAATTGCAGTAATCATCTAGGGTTTCAAGGGGGGCATGAAGGTCTAGTCCCCCCGGTTCAGCCAGGCGGCGACCTAAGGTCTATGTCTATATATGCGAAAGCTTCACTTTTGCTTCCTCGCTCTCGCTCGATCTTGTATAGCCGGTTTTATTCGATCAGACATACACGGGTAGCTAAGCGGCAAGTTTAGCCGCTCATATGATTATATATATGATATTGGAGTCCTGGGTCCAAAGGTCTCGGGTGCAGTCCCAGTCCCTCGGGCCCGGGTGATAGCAAGGATAAATCGGCCATCATTTCCTTCTCCGGTAGTTTTGCTATTAAAGTATCATGTAGTGAGTGACCTATCACTAGAAAGGCCGTAGAGCGCCAGGAGGTGGCGGACGGAGCCGAGGTAGACGCAGTTTGTGTCTCGCCTGTGTCCCGAACGACGTTGTATTGAAAGTTGGAATGGTAAGAGCTCTCGACTTAGATCGCCGGTGATTGATATCACCTTGAAACTCAGAAACTCTGGTCGTAGGTCCAATCATAATGTCGTTAAATTGGGGGCTAAAACAACGTCTAGTTTCAGCTTATAACTATCCGCAGAATAAATGCTACCACACCCGACGCCGTGAACGGTCTTCATGTCACCTACTCTGGGGGTTATAAATTACTAAGTACAGGTTGTATTCGTCTCACCCCATATTTACTACCTGAGTATCATTACATTACAAGCATGTCTTTTCTTGAACGCTCACGGCGATGTATCAGGATTAGGCGAGCAAGGGTCTTAATACACGCCTCTTACTATTTCAATTGAAGTTTGAAACTACAGTCTTAAATAACTTTTTTCGACGTTGCGTTGCTATGGGAGTCGTACTGGTATAAACGTCCAATATGGTCCCTACCGAGATTCTTTGCCCCAGTCATCGACAAATTATATTCTATAAGATGTCGTCTCCATTCCTCCCTATTACCTCTCACCGGATCTATTCAGATACTATCGCTTCACTATTTAACTGCCATAAATACCAATGCGCAATACGCCGAACATATGGTAGATAATCCTGGACCGGTTCTACTGTCTACTGTGTGTGGGTTATATCTATATGAAGAGAAGAAGCCTTTGACGCATCGCCTGAGCCAACATATCTTACGGTACAGTCGTCAATTTTTTCATTGTCGCCATGGTTTATGACGAATACGGTTCTAAATCAGCATCTATATCGGCTAAATATCGTTCGTCAGAGCCAACGCATGATAGCGCCAGTCGTGATACCCCGCAAATACCTGAACGCAATAATACCTCATCTAGAGGTTCCAGCTTCATCCTCGATGATAGTGATGATCGTGCGGGACCAGATAATACTCACACGATAAATGGCGTCGCCAGTCCTATCCATGCTTGCGAAACTGTCCTGGAGCCTCAATCAGAACAGTATTCTGCTGTCCTAAGTCCTGCTCCTAAATCGCAACTAGAATTCCCAAGCCATCTTGAGAACCCGACAACCGAGCTAGATGAACACTCTCCGGCTTCCATTTCTGGCGACGAGAATGTAGGTCAAGCCACAAACAAAAATCGATCCAGTCTCCGGGAATCTCTGGGAATATATGGATCTATAATTATAATAGGAGGTGGGCTCATTGTCATTGGGGCCTGGGGTTTTCTCCTATTATTATGGTTTGGTGGAAGCCACAGGTCCAATGGTGTTCAACCACCACGCTTCTGGCGTTATATAATGCTTAATAACTGGGTCACACAAGCGATAACGCTGTCGTCCCTCGTTTTGCGTCTCGTTTCATCAGCTCAAGCTACAGTCTGCATGTCATTACTCGCGTCTTTGGTGCTAGAGAACCACCACGTCCCGCTCTTGGAAGCCGCACGATACACCATACTCAGGGGTGTTAACGATGGCCCACTGGGGCTCATACGGCTTACCTTCCTCCACCAACGTCTTTGGAACAGAGCTTCGCAACGCATAGAATCATTACTGCTCGTCGTACTGTTCTTGGCAGCCCTTACTATTAACTTCTCCTCTACAATTCTATTGCGAGACACTCGGCATAAAGAGCGCTGGAGAGAACGGCAAGTGGGTTAGCTACGAGATGGAGCAGGGGCTTTTTGTTAATGCCTCCATTTGTTTCTCAGCTGTGAATGTCACAATAGCCCAGGTGACATTACAGGCTCTGGGGCCGATCGCCGAGCCAACCATTAATTTCGACAATATTACCAAGCAGTGGGATTCGTCTGCTGTTCGCGTTCAATTAGGGACTAATGAGCCGGTACAAAACTTTGCTTAGCGCGGAATTTTTCAAGTTGAGACTATTCAGGACATTCTGCCAGAGGGGTTGCAGGATGCATCACGACCATTCAACTCAACTATAGCACTTCTTACTACATCAATTTTACAGAACGCCATAAAGTCTAACACCTTCCCCCCTACAGACATCATAAACCGCACACTCAGCTTTTGTGATTTTTGTACCGATTATGGACCACCCGTTGATCGTGAAATATCTACCCTTCTCAAAGATACTCTTCGGTTGACAAAACGGGCAGGAACAGCAATACTGACCGCTTGGTCAGTATTGGGACAGACTTACTTCTACAATATTTTGGACTTGTTTGGTGTATTGGGAGAGGCTACGGTTGTCATAACTACTAATGTCCAAATTCCGCTTCATCGTTCAGGATTAGTCGCTGTCTCTGTCATTTTGGCGATTCACCTAACAAGTATCACGGTCATCACAACCCTCTCCATTACTAAAACCAGATACTCCCGTCAAGGGAATCTTTGGCATGCGATCTCGCAGATTGTATGCCATGAGACGGAGGCTACCCTGACCAGCTCCAATGAATTGAAAGATGACGAGACTACTACGCTAATGAAAGACTACGATCCCCTCGTTAGACTTGCTCGCTCGGATGATAACGGAAAGATGGAACTTGTCAGGCTGGCTGCCGATTCACATGATCGCGGTGGTAAAGGTACATTTTAGAACTAAACCTTTGTTGATACCTCAATTTTTCTACAGATTAGCTTAGCATATTAGTTAGTCATGTCTAGAAAAAGACACAGGGCTAAAAGAAGTTGTAACGGGAGTAACACATATAACATACGCATTGTATAGTAAGTCAGCGGATGCATTTAAACCATATTAGTACAAAATTGCTTGAGCCTTTAAATTACCAGATTCAATAGCTAATTGATAACTCCCCGTCAAAATAAATTAATGAAACAACCTTCATCGCCGAGTGTGTCAATCCGTAGTTACTGCAATCAGGATTGGGCGGCATGGTAGCGCATGAGAAGCTGGGGGCGTAATTTTGGAGCAAAGACTAGGTACTATTTGTGATCTGGTAAGTATTGCACGCTCCACGCCCTTTATACAATTGATTACCGTAGTCCACGTAGGTTACGCTCTTTTGATTGCTCTCGATGACATATAGCTTCCAGCGTTTTAGAATTGCCAGCATACAGAGCCGCATGACAAATTGTAGATAAGCTGCACTGCTAAACGTAAGCAAAACATGTATACGGAGAAAGGTGTTTGTGATCTGGAATCAACTTGATCCAATGATATAACAGGTTGCACGTCCTTTTTGAAAAACAACTTGCGGTATTTACATATCTTCCGCGTATTTTGCTTTTCGCGTTTGGTATGCCCGGTTTCAATAATAGCTCTCTGAAACCTGCATGGCAGGTAATTAGTGATTGGGGGTGCATAGATGAGAGCTTCGTGCGAGTTGAGTCACAAATATAACAGACTGTTGTCCTTCGGTTCCTATTTGGAATCTCTCGAATCGCTTGGGAGCACATTCTACTATATGGATAGGACGGTCATTGCTACAGTAGGTACTTACTTAGTTACCTTTAGGCCGGCATTAGATTTTATATAAGCACCTATAACCCTGGGCATCGAATACTATCTAATGGGGTTGGTATATGTTTCATCCTCCTTTTAGGTACCTACACTGATTACAACCTAGGTTAGGCAGGCAACCTCCACTAGCTCTCCCGGGACCCCACAATCCACAGTGCCTAGGCCTCACCTGGCCAATAATAGCCACCGCACCCCTGGAAGCCTTCTGGAACCCTTCCAGCTCACCGTCTACAACCCCGCGACGATCTGCATCACCTAAAGCACCTGCTGCATGTCTATCCACTAGCTCTGCCACCCTCTTCAACCTCAGTGCTTCGCCTCCCGCACGCGGACACGCGCGTAAAATAAGACACAAGACACCCGATGAACAACCACGCACCGAATCCAATATCGACAGCACAGTACAGTACTGCCGCCCACGCCAATCGTTCGATATCGAGCCCGTGCTGACCGACGAACCGCTCTTTTTATAGCCAGAACCCCGCCGTGAGCCCTGACCCGACCACAGTAGCGGTGGCCATGCCGCCAAGTGCGCCGCACAGGTCACATCCTTCCGATGGCGGCACCTCTTCCGGCGACCGTCAGCATCACGCTGCGAATGGGCGGCCCAGTATAGCGGCGGCAGCCTCACGACACGACAGAACCCCGAACACCCCTGGTAGGAAGGAGAGCAATGGTCGTGAGAGGGCCTTGCAGGATCCAGGCTTGAAAGACTACGTACGTTGCGCATGGGCAATACTATACTACCGAGGCTATATGACATTGACTGGTGGGGAATGAGACTGACTGAACTGGTGAACAGCGGTTGGGGGAATGCATAGGCAAGGGAGCTTTTGGTGTCGTCTACAAAGCTTTTAACTGGGGTACCGGTGAAGCTGTCGCCGTCAAGCAGATCAAGCTGGTCAATCTACCTAAGAGCGAGTTGCGGATGATCGAGGTAAGGCTCGAATGAATACCAAGTCGAGCCGTCGCACTAATCGTGAGCAGGCTGAGATTGACCTCCTGAAGAACCTTCATGTGAGCCGAGCGATTGCCCTCCGTCAAGCCTGAGCATCCCCGGAAATATTGACTGTGCGTAGCATGACAACATCGTAAAGTATATCGGGTTCGTCAAGTCGACCGACTGTTTGAACATTATCCTTGAGTATATGACACAACGTCTGCATGCCAAACGATCCACGCTGACAACTAATAGGTACTGCGAAAACGGCTCTCTTCACTCCATATGCAAAGCTTATGGGAAATTTCCCGAGAACCTCGTCGGCGTTTACATGACCCAAGTGCTTCAGGGCCTCCAGTATTTGCATGACCAAGGTGTTATTCATCGGGATATCAAAGGTGCCAATATCCTGACCACGAAGGATGGCAAAGTCAAGCTTGCCGATTTCGGCGTGTCTACCAGCACACTGGCTGGGCCCGACAAAGAGGCTCAAGTTGTTGGCACTCCCTACTGGATGGCCCCGGAGATTATTGAGCTTTCGGGCGCCACACCGGCCTCCGATATCTGGAGCCTGGGCTGTACGGTTATTGAGTTGCTGTCTGGAAGACCTCCGTATCATCACCTCCAGGCTATGCCCGCCCTTTTTGCTATTGTTAACGATGACCATCCTCCTCTCCCCGAGGGCGTGTCGTCAGTCAGTCATCTCTTCTTCCTTTGCCCTGCTTTCCAGTGTCCTTGCTAATGTTGAGATAGGCTGCTCGCGACTTTCTGATGCAGTGTTTTCAGAAAGATCCCAACCTTCGAGTATCGGCACGAAAATTACAAAAACACAACTGGATAGTAGGCTGCAGAAGGAGTGACGCGCCCGTAGCCAAAGCGCCGGGGAATTTCAATCAAGCTGTCGAAGAGGTCAAGCAGTGGAACAAGGCTCTCACGTCATCCGACAACAACCTTCGGGCATCTGCAGGTTCAGATTCCAGTGTGCCACCTCAACATAGCCAACAAAACCCGCGTCTCGTCTCCCACGAACACGTCAAGTCTAATCTTCCAACGCCTGCCAAAGGCTTGTTCACACTGGCGAAATCAAGACCTAGTGCAGAAGATTTCCGATCACCAGAACTCGCTGGTAAGTTTAATTTAGGCTAGCCCAAACTTACGGTCCGAAAGTACACTAATCCGATCAAAAGATGACGATAATTGGGACAATGATTTTGCAACAGCGATATCACCGACTGCTTTACAGCTTCCTCACATCAAACCACACGATCATTTTGGCGGTCTACTATCTGCTGATCGTCTGAAAGCTTTTGCCTCAATCGACAACTCGCGAGATATATTTAGTAACTGGAGCCTGGATCTTTCTGGTGGTGAGCTGATGACGATGAAGAAGTTACAACCGATTCAAGATGAAGATCCTCTGGAGAAGACAATAAGGCCAAACTGGAACCCTACACCAAAACCTGAGAGGAACGACGACTTGTCCAGGCCGCGTACATCTAGAGGATCGCCTCGGAAGCAATCAGTTAGTACTCATCATAGGCACCATGCCCGAGCAAAGAGCAACGTGATCAATAAGTTCGAGCTACCGTCACGCCCCGACCTGGTGTATAGGGAGCAAACTGTCGAGGACTACTCAGATCTTTTTGATGATAACAATGGAGTGCTGAGCCAAAGATTGAGCTTAAAGAAGGTGTGTGCTGGTCCTCGGATTCTTCTGTTTTATTACTTTTGTGTTGTAGAACTTAAAAGTGTGAATTGTAGCCCGACGCCCCCCAGTTATTTCACCCCTCGGATCTTACAAGTTTACCACGCTCGGCGCAGTCACCCGAGGCCGGCAGTATGCGACGAAAACCTACATCACGGCCCTCAATTCTTCCCGGCCGCTCATTCCACAGATCTAAGTCGTCGATTGAGATCCAAAAATTCGCCGAAAACGACGAGGAGGACTTCTCTGATATCTTCGGGCCCGGTGATAACTATACTGAGAAGGACGACAGTGATAAAGGGTCCGAGGATGGGAATCTAATGGTCGTATCACGTTTATCGAACAATTCTTGGCTCGGCGACGACGAAGATGAGGATGACCCCTTTGCTTCTATGGATCCGGGTTGGGATGAGATGGATCTCGAAGCAAATATTGCGAGGGATCGCCATGCACGACTAGCCGAGAAAGTCGAGGAGCTGGTCCGCTCATTGAAATCGACAGAGAATGAAGAGAGACTCTTGGAACTATCTGGGAGCCTTGTGAGTGTCTTCTTGGCGCTTCGACTAACACATTGTCACTAACTTAAATGTAGCTTGAATTTCTCTGGGAAAGCGGCGAGGTCAAGGATCTGATTATTAGCGCGCATGGATTACTCCCTATTCTAGAGATTCTAGAACCATGCACAGTCAAGAGCAAGCAGCACATGATATTGCAACTGCTCAAAGTCGTCAATACAGTTCGTGCTGTTGCTTTCTATTTCATTTGAATCTTTCTTTACTGATAGCAGTGCAGATTATTCTGGACGATGTTGAACTTCAAGAGAACCTTTGCTTTGTTGGTGGCATTCCAATCATTACTAAGTTTGCAGCACGCCAGTACTCGAACGAGATACGGTTAGAAGCGGCTGCTTTTGTCAGACAAATGTACCAGACGTCTACGCTCACGCTCCAGATGTTTGTCAGCGCTGGTGGTCTCAATGTCCTTGTTGAATTTCTAGATGAAGACTACGACAGCGCCCGTGATCTGGTTTTGATCGGTGTTAACGGCATCTGGAATGTCTTCGAGCTCCAGGTGAGAACCTCGTCACTCTTAGCCCTAAGCTACCCACTGATATATGTCGCAGGGACCGACTCCGAAGAACGACTTCTGTCGCATATTTTCAAGGAGCAAGATCCTTGATCCTTTAGCCTTGGTACTGCATAGGGTTCTAGATGAGGATGTTGAGACAGATCTTGCAGAACTGATAGAAGGGAGGATCGTCAACATATTCTATCTCTTCTCGCAAGCTGAGAACTACGTGAAAGAGGTGGTAGCTGATCGGCAAGTCTTAAAGAGTGAGTCTTCCTAAACTACGCCATTGTTCGCGTCTAACATTTCTACAGGTATCTTGAAAGACCTTCGACGTATGACGCCTTCGCATCAAATTACCATGTTGAAATTCATCAAAAACCTCTCTATGTTATCAACAACGCTCGACACTCTTCACTCAGCTGATGCTATCGACCTACTCATCGAACTTCTGGGTAGCAGCATGAAGAAGGGTCACCCCCATTTTCGTGAGATATCAAATCAGGTTCTGAATACCATGTTCAATCTCTGTCGACTGAGCAAAGACCGCCAGGAGTATGCGGCCGTCAATGGGATCATCCCCATCCTCCTCAAGATTATGAAGACCGACCGGCCACCTAAAGAATTTGCCCTTCCCATCTTGTGTGATATGGCTCATTCCGGTAGCAAAGGCCGCAGATACTTATGGCAGAACAAGGGCCTTGACTTTTATGTTTCTCTTCTTGCGGACCAATATTGGCAAGTCACTGCACTCGACGCTATATTTGTCTGGTGAGTTTATCCATTTCTACAACGAAAGTATCATTCTCACGGAAGTCTAGGTTGCAAGAAGAAACAGCCAAAGTAGAAGACCATCTAGCGAATGGCAAGTTCACTGAGGCTATTGTATCGTGTTTTCATAACCCGAAGATCAATGCGTTTGACCCCAACCTGCTTGAACCACTTCTAAAACTTCTTCGGCTGTCACCATCGCTAGCAGCATCGTTAGCGAACTCTGACATGTACTCGGGCATTGCTCAACGGCTCTCACATAAGAAAGCAGTGGTGCGGCTTAATCTCCTTCGTCTTGTGCGAAATATTCTTGAGACGAGAGAACAAGGCAGGATCATCAATCTCGGCGAGAGACGACTTAAATCTCTCTTGGATGCTATTCGAGTTCTTGCAGAGAAAGATTCCGCAGTGCTCGTCAGTAACCTTGCCTCCGATCTTATTGTCTCGCACATCGACGGGAGTGCGGATCAACCCGTTTCGTCAATGGCATCCGCATCAGGGTCAAATCATTCCCGTCCAGCTTCGAGACGCATTTACACCCCGCCCTCTCTCCATTCTACGCCATGTCTTCCCCATACGCCAACTCATGCTTCTCGGCACTCCCAGTCCTCCGCCTACATCGAAGTCGCTGCCAGTCCAAAGCGCACAGCTGTGTCGTTGGCTCATGAGCGAGATGCCGCTGTCCAGCGTCCTAGAAGCAAAGACGAAAACTCGGGCATCCCTGTCAGCTCAATACCCCGTCGAGTTAGCGGCGATGCACAAGCTAGCATTGGCTCCCCTATTGGAAGCAAGAATAGGATATCCCGTACATCGGGATTGTACCCGAGGCCCAGCTTAAGTTCGATGACAAGTTCTCGCAGCGAGAGCGAATCTTCTAACAAAGAGAACATAACGAGTGCCAGTGGACGTAGCGCCCGGTACTCCACTAGATATTCGCCGCCGGCGGCAGCTAGTGGCTCTGGGGGCCGCACACCATCATTCCCGGTGAAGCAGAGGCGAAGCCGAGCACCAAGTGACGAAAAAAGTAAATGGAGTGCATAGTGGCGCTTCTTGTGGTGATCAAGGTTGATGGTGTGTTATCGAGTGGCGGCTTATCGTAAAATTATTACCCAAAAGCATTCAAGGCAGGTCCTACTTTTCCTTAAGAACATTGCATTGTTGGCGGACTTTTGGTATTTATGGCGTTTGCAAAAGTTATTTACACATGGGGGTAGGGTTCTGGGTTAATGTGTAATGATGGGGATACCACCGAAGCTAAAGCTTACGTACCTACGAAAAGAATAGAGGCGTCGTCAGTTAAAAGCACCGCACAGTGAAAAATAGAAGATGAACGTTGGGAAAGCATGAGGGGAAAGTTTCAAGGCTACCCCTTACAGTGAATGTCATATCATTACTCCGTCTCTTCTACAACACCACTTCCTTACCCTAGGTAGGTACCTAACACACAATATGGCTACTGCCTACACATGTGCACCGTGTAACCTGAGGTGATTACCGGTGTCCGCTATCCCTCGTATATTGAACGGCATATGAATCTGCAAATCAAGGTGATTATCTGTAGCTTGTTTGAAAACTACCGCTAGACGAACAGGCCGGAGTTTTTGAGGAAAGCAATAGCTGGCAATGCTAAGCCATTGAGCTCATCGAAAGCTAAAGCAGGATTCAAATATCTCGCGTTAAGGGCACCTGGACACTGTGATTTCGTCGTGTCATCGAAACTTAGAGTTGGCTTTGCTCCTGGTGCGTTCCACATAGATAGTGTTCAAGATCGCCTGGCAGCAGATGATCACGTCCTCTGCAGAGCGTTCGTGCATTGTGATTAAATCAAAAACTACAGCTCTACCTGGGTACCGATCCTCACAATGAAGCTGTATTTCAATACTTTACATACAAACATGGCGTCTAAGCCATTTGACACTCAATTATTCTTGGGCAACTTCTGGACACCCCCCCAATGTTGCGGAGCTGGTGGTAGTTGCAATAAGTGGTGGAAGTGATAGGATTTCTTCCCAGTGTCCCCGATTAAAACGTGACTCAGCTTTGCGGGCTCTTCTCTTAAATTCCTCCTTCAGGAATGAGATGGCGCTGGCGAATGGCGCAGGCATCGGGCTCATTGTCGTTCAGCCACTGTAGACCAATGATGCTATCGTGTACATTATCCGGCACCGTGAAGAATGCCTTGAGAAGGTCGCTGCTACTGATGTCTGTGCTCTCTTCTTGCTTCCACGTTGAGTAGAAGATGTTTGGAGACAATGCCTACTTTATGCTCACACTAAAATGGAGTCATGCTCCTGTTCTCATAAGTTCGTTATCTCCATACTTAAGATTATGCTCATGGCCTAGCATCTAATACTAGAAACACGACAACATTCATCCCACAATAAGTGGCGCGACGTCCAAATTATGTTCGCGCCGGCAGCCTTCACCATCGGCAGCATCTGCAATTATGCCCGGTTTCTACTCCATAGTAGCTCCAAGATAGCTGTCCACCAAGTGACAAGAGTCTCTGATCCGACTTTCTCACGGCGTGGTTCCCCATGCAGTATTATGCTTGAAACTACCGGATGTAAATTTTCAGTCCTTTTCTATTAACGTCTCTTTCTATTTCTTCGTGTCATATATAGATTTCGTACAATGCCACTGTCAGACTCACGTCTTTTATCGCTCGTACATAATGTGCCATGTGTGGACGTAGGAAGGTGGTCTGACACTAGAATACTAAATCTATACATCCTACACGGGCGATGTAACTGAAGATCTCATTTTTAAAAACAGAAAAGATGGCGGGCCGGATAACGCAGCGCCAGAACAGCATTTCAGGGAAATAAATAGCACTATTCCTACTACATTACACCTGACTAGCGAATATAGTGCCCATATTAACCACCATACCCTCGTGGCCTATGGCGGTGGACTGAGCGTTCTATCTGCTTTATACCGAGAGGAGGACGTTTTGGATACTCTTCAATTCCTATCGGCAAGTGTAGAGGATGCACAAGATGAGGCGGTCAATTTGTAGAATTTAAGACAGCGTCCAAGCGAATGCTTCATTAGAGATAATAAGAGATGAGGTTGTAAAAACATTTGTCAAGATCAGAAATCGAAATTCAATACCATTGCGACAGGCAAAGAATAATGAAGCAAACCTGACCACTAGTCACAGAGGTAAAACGCCTCATTTCCCCTTAACCAGTCTGTTCTCCATCCTGATCATCGTCGCCCTGGCCATCATCCGAGCTATCATCATTGCCGTCACCCGCGTTATCGCCATTGCTATCATCCAGATTATCGTCATTGCCATCGTCTAGATCGTCATCATACAGGTCGTCATGTGGGTCGTCATCGTCACCCGCGCGGTCTGAATGCGCGACGCAAAATTTCGGACACTTCACAGGAACCTTCCCAGGGCGCCCGCCGATCCGATCGTGCTTACGGTGAGTAAATATGGTTCTTGGACCAACTATCCCATTGCCACGTCAGAAAATTTACATGCTATCAACCCGACGAAGGAGGAGGTGAGGTAAGAGGAATAATAGGAGGAATAACGCACAGTTGATGGACTTCAGCCATTTAGAGCTCCAAACCCATCCAGTCGTATTTGTACCGCACTTCATGGCGATGAGTTGTTGGGCCTCGTCGAGTTCGGCCCGAACCACGTGGTCGTGTTGGAACCGCTTGCAATTGCAAATCCACACGGCCATATGTCCTGTTTACGGAGTGATGGTGTTAATGATAATTTTTCAACGATGAAACGAGAATACAAGGTGTCTATAACTCCGCATCGCGTAATATGCCAGCGGGACGGACAATGAAAGAGAAGAGACGTGAAAGAAAAGAAAGAGAGGAAAAGGCGAGAGGAAGGAGGCCTTACCGGATACTTGGCCCCGGTAGGATGCGGCAGGGATGTGATGCCTGCTACCCCATTCCTCGAATCGTATCTTCGCAGTTTCGGCCTCTTCTAAGAGGAGAGGCTGGCTCCAGCAGCCAACCTCCTTCACCGGGATGAGGCGCGGCTGGTGGTGTGGGATGCCGCTATCGATCGCGGCCGGTTCGCTGGCGTTAAGCGTGAGCTCTGCGCTGGCGATGGCCAGCAGGCCGGTAAGAATACTGGGAACCAACATTTCTCTCTGCGTTAATTATGGGCTAGACTAGAAAATCTGAACATGTGCGGGAGAGTTCGTTCATTAATATCAACGTTCTTGGGCCAGGTCGTTGTCTCATTATAAATAAGAATCACATGTGGCGAATGATATAGCTTTCGGAAGTCCCCAGCTCGGGTTCCTAACGCAAATACGTAATGAAATTGATCTCGGCCGTTTTTAAGGTAGTTTTGTTACGACTTCATATATGCTTAACCTAGCTTTCGCCTGACCGAGGGAGTTGAAGTCGTCATCGGACGAAGCTTAGAGTTTCTCGCAGCTGATAGTAGGATAAGTCGTGGAGTAATGCCAGTGGGCTCCCACTAATTGTTTCATTGCGGTAAAGACGCTCGCATAGGATGGATGTAGTTTATCAAACAATGACAGCAAGGCACGCTCTACTTACGATTTGAAATATCAAAAGGGGGTAATTACGAAAGGGGGAAAGATGATTTACGTGCATAGTTCGGTGGCTACGGACCAGCTGCTACTCTGCATAAGGTTGCCACCTAGAGTCGCATCTATATATCCTAGGAAAAGATCTTGTATAATTGAACCTTACGCGATATAGTCTATGAGAGGGTTATAGGCATTAGTAGCATAGGTTTATACTCTTGGGGATCTGGCGTGAATTTTCAATCTTTACCTTTCTCAATTTGATGGCTCAAAATGAGTCACTAGCTAAGAAACGGGGTATTCCTAATTATCTATCTGTACAAGAGACGAGTAGCTGAAATTGAAGCTCAAAAGCTAACGAGTAACGAGCGAATATCGGGAACGGTAAAGTTTCGGTTCACGGCACCCTAAGGCCGGCCCCACCTTTCGGCCAGGGTGGGTCCTGTAGGCGCCGGCCCGCGGAAGCCCTACGCATACGAAGTACATCTCCTCTGAGTGCTCTCGCAACATGACAGTGACGGCGGCAACTCTGCCAAGCCTCCCGGATGACTTTCGGGACAACCGGGTTAGGCTGCTAGGATCCATTCGTATTGCCAAGAACAAGGGCACGCAGTATTCAGTTAGCGAATTATCATGTACGTATACTAAATATGGCACAGCTCGAAATCCCGGGATATGGCTGCCTCGTATACCTACTGTTATATTTGTTTATTAGATGGGAGAACATAGGGTATAAGGTTTTAGCTAATCATGTATCTCGAGAAACTAGCTAATGTTAGCTTGGCTTACGTATAATTAGTTTTTTAATGTTAAGTTAGTCAGTATACCGATACCGAAACAAGACCTTCCAATTTTTTCCCTGCCTCTAATTATCCAGTCTAGTACGTATCTATGTAGGCACATTCCTACATACATATCACCGGGCACAACAACTAATGTCAGATACAAGATTAATCATTCCAATTTCGCTATCTACCAACCGGTTGGAGTTGTTTCATGCATGGCACCCTCGTCGGCGCTTTCTCTTGTTTGTGGGGGAAATAACAACAGACCATCCTGAACTCCTCCATCAATGTCGATTCAGTGCTTATTTCTCAGAACGCTGTAATTTGGATTTCCTCTACTCGTATTTTTGTTGCCTACGAAGTCTTTGCTCGTTTCTATGGCCTATGAGGGATGACGGTGGCGGTATGACGAAGCGTTCTTCTTCGGGCTCCTAGCGTTTCTTAACGCTCGGTCTGGGCTTGCACTCGTCTCCCTGAATCGGGTGCAACATCACCTTGTTGGGATAGTTTGTGTTGTTCGCGAAGTAGCCCTTGGACCAGTCATAGCCGACAGCGTATGCGAAGATGGTACCGGAGCTGTTGAAGGTGGTGGCGACGATACTACCCCCGACTGTTGGGTAGCCCTTGAGCCGGTGCTTGGCGTCCTTGTCCCAGAAGTGGAAGGTTCCGTCGCTGCCGGCGGTACTGAAGGTTCCATGCTGGGGGTGGAACGAGATGTCGTTGACGGTGTAGACTTGCGTGGTGTTGCCTGCTGGCGGGTCGCGATGACATTTGAAAGAGAAGTTAGCGCTGTCAGTTAAAAATTAGCATACACGGATAACTAGGGGACCGGGTGGAAGTGTGGGCTAACCTTGCATCCTTGTCTTCTACGTATTGTATAGCACATCGCCCCTCGATACTACCAATCGCAAAACCGGATGCGTCTGCAAAACAGCTAACAACACGGGTTTGCCATTTTAGAGGGCTCTGAAGCGTCTTGTAAAACTTTAAGGGGTCTTGCAAGTTGATGACGTTGATATATCTTTCTGCCGTGCCGACGACGAGGAGACTGTTGCGAACGTCCATAGAGTAGATACGGTCTTGACATGTAACGGTGCCAACAGGGTTCGGTGACCTCAGATCCCAGTACTTAATCGTCTTATCCCACGAACCAGTAACAAGCATGGGACCGCTGGAGTTAGGTAGCTCAAAAAAGCGCGCGCATCTGACCGTGCTGTCGTGTGCTGCAACTTGTACGGTCTGGAGGCTTTGGAGGTCACAGATCTTGGCCTGCTTGTCTGCACCGCAAGATGCGAGCTTGTTTCCATCCTATGATAATCAAGTCAGCGGGAATCATCGGTCGCTTTCATCGCGGAGACAGCCAGCTCAAGATGAGCAAGATCATTCGTACCTTTGAAAAATCTACATTAAATACCACATCATCATGCTCGTAGATATGCTTCCCCTCGCTGGCACCGTTGCCGGCTATTTGGTATATCCGGACCTTCTTGTCCCAGCTGGATACGGCAAGGATATCGGCGGTGGGGGAGAAAGTAAGGTCGGTGATGGTGTCGTCGGGGGGGCTGGAGACTGCAACGTCGTTCTTCAGGTCACCAATGGTGGTGCCTCCCGTAGCTGTGGCGGCAGCAGCGCCGAAAAGTGCCATGCTGACTGATTATCGATGTATTATACGCGGTAATAGATTGAAGCGAGGCTGCTGTGTGGTAGAATGGCTGGTAGAGGAATATCCGTATCAGTCGAGGGGCGCAGGTTCGTCAGTGCAATGTGAAGGTTTTGGGAACGTTGAACACATATAGTCGTGTCCCGTATACCCTCTTAATAATAAGGTAATAATGAGAACTTGATTTGCCGCTGTGGATAGTGTGCGCCAGCCGCTCGTGGTTTTAGAAAGTGCAAGCGCTGAAGCGGCGGCTCAACGCGATCATCAGAAATGGTTGGTCGCGTACCTAACATGAAGGCTGAGGCTGCAGGTCACAAAAAGTTGTAGGCAGCTACCGGTACACCATGTTCAGAGCTTTGGCCAATCAGATAGAAGCTCTTATTACCTAGCATGATCTAAGCATTAGCGAGTAGTTAGTTAGTCGCAATCGTTTCTAATTGGTGGCGGTAAAGCCTACATCTGCATCTCCCCACTATAATGTGCCCCACCCTTACAAAAAAAATTACAAAAGCGCTGCAAGCTTAAGCTCAAACTCTCTTTCTTTCCTTTCCTTCTACAACCCCCTCGCCCAACAGATCGCTATCGAAGCTACATACAGAGACTTCGGATTTTTCGTCGTCTCGTAAATCCAGCTTTGGGAGAAAGTCCCCGGACGGCTCTTTGCGCTCTTCTTTCGGGGAGAGTTTCGCAAAAGACGATAGCGGAAACGCGCCGCCATAGAAGCACAGCGGCTCACGTCCACCTTTTCGCGTTCTGTTTTCCTGTAACGCCAGCAATGCTTTCGCATCCGCCCCTCCTGCCCGGCTTGGCTTCGGCCTCGCTGTAAGAAAATCAGTTCTGTCCACCCACTCGGTGCCTGACGCTGTGGCTTCTGCTTCATCTCTCGCTGGCCTGGAGACACCCCATGGACGAAGATACGAGTCCGCGGTCTCTGGGCTTGGGAGTTTGAGGCGCTGCAATGGTGTCGTCGTGCTCGTTTGACGGCAGTCCTGGTGGCTAGGTTTGGTCGTGGATCGGACATTCTGGGCGGGAAGACATCGTGGATGCGGGTAGAACACCTTTTTTGTCGAGATCGACAGTTATGCGATTGCCTCGCTTTGCTCGCTCGTCGGGCAGGCTTGGTTACTCGATGGGGCTTATTCTTGGTGCGAGGGGGTTCACTAGTAAAATGTGGGCTTTGTTTATGTGGGATCACCGCTTAAACAGTGTTACCGGGCATATCTGGCCAGTTCTTCCAAACTCAGCAGCTAGATGCCTTATTCTACACTCTAGGCTTCGTGGGAAGTCCCTCTCCCGGCATTCTGGATGATTTGTACGGAACGACTGGCTCGAGATACCTAGTTCAGGTGATGATATCCATTATAGAGTCAAGCACTGAGGCGATCCACTTGTGGTGAACCCCTTGAAGACTAACAAATGCGTTATGGTATCTGATGAACTTTTTGATTTGTCTTGTCATTTTATTCGAGGATTAGAAGTAGCTCGAAACTTGACTAGACGTAAATGTGAAATTAGATATATACTATCTCCCGTGGGGGTTGAATAATCTATAAGTATCGTAGAAATAAATTTGTCGTCATCCATCATTATCCGCTAGTGCTAAATTCAACGATGCATCCACTGTGGTTGAATTCACGTTGGAATGAACAGCATGACGCTCATCTCACATGAGTCCTCCCAGGACTACTTTGCCGACATTGGCGACTTCGTGCTTGAGACCTGTTCGGCTTGAATCTTCGAACTCCTTGACAACTCCTTGAACGATGATCTTGCGCACGCGTTGGTCCGCTTTCGTAAATAGCTCGACGACCATGGGTGTGCACTCCTTCGGGCTTGTCATGAGACTAATAAGTCGCGTGTAGCAGTCGATGAGTACGTCGCATAGTGTCGCGAACGTCTCAAAGAAGTCTGGATCAAAAGGCAGGTTCGGCGTAAGTAAATGCGTATACTCTTCCCCTGCCACCAAATCGTTGCCCTCTCCACCTAAGCCAAAGCTGATAACTGTCGCTGGCGCCGCGTTGACTGCAGAACCGTCCTTATTAAAGCTAGCGTTGTTGGGATCTGCGTACTCGAGGCCTGCTGCCCCTGATTGCCGACGTCCCTTGCCAACTGGTCGACGAAACATCTGTGGTAAGCGGGCGCGCGATAATGAACTAGAGCTCACCCCATTCTCGGTGTGGATCTGCTGGTAGGAATCGAACTCGGTTAGGAGGGTGTTGAGAGAGCGCAGAAATTCAAGTGGCGTCGACGAATTGAGGTCGATGACAACAGGTATGGAGAGTCCTAAAAGAAGGTAATTTGTCGCGCGCCGGGCTAGTTTTCGACTGTCAAAGTACGGCATGCGCGCCAAATCAGGTTTGTCAAAAAGCAGCGTATTAAACCAGTAAATGCGTCCTTCGTGCCTGTGAAGGATGGTGTTGTCAGCTTAAGCCCCGCGAGAACAGAAAGCCTCGGCGCATGACACCCTGGACATTGACGAAACTCACGCTTTACGTAGATAGTCTAACGTCGATATCCTCTTATTCGCAACATCTTGTATGTGGTTATAGAGTGACGGCATTTCTGTCGGCAACATAGGTACGCTGGACTGGGGAGATGTGGTGCTTGGGACAGACGCCCCTGATATGCCAGACATTGTTTGGTAAAGCCCGTTGGAGGGCGCAGACATAGTACGGCTTATCATCTTGGTAAACGAGTCGACCGACGTCGGTGACACGACAGTGTCGACGTCCTTGGATATCTTCGCAGCGGCCGCGAGGGCGTAATCAGGGAGGGCGGGTGGTACAGTTGCGTCTGTGATGATCTGCCCTCCGCCGCTGCCTCCCCCGTTCGCAGTTGACGAGCTCGCGCGACGCTTTCCCTTAGATGGCGAGGTAAGGGAGGACTTGCGGCCGAAAGAGGGCCGCCGGCTGTGTTCTTTCGGTTGGTCGCCGGAGCTGGTACCAGGGCGAGATCGGCTATTAGTATTGATGCTGCCGCCGCTTCCACCCTGCGCCAAATTCAACTCGGATTTGGATGAGGCGCCCCAGATGTTAGTAGAGAAAAAGGGAATGGTCCCCTGGACGGGGGTCGAGCTAGCAGAACGCTGCATGGCGTCTGCCCGTCGCCCGTTTGCTCGTTTGCCCGTTAGAATTCCTTATCGGGTCGGAAAATAATTTCCTAACGGTTTAGCGCGATCCTTTGACAGGCCGGCAACGCGCTAATCCGCTGCTTCGGGGCCAGTGGCTAGTGTAGATATTTTGGGCTGTCGCCCTAGCTGAGTGCTGGCTTGAGCGTCTGTGATTGGGTCCTGAGGTGGGACAGCGCGATCTTTTTCAAAAAACCGAACAATTCGCTGTGAATAACGTCATATCGAGAAGAAACTGGCAGTAAAGATATGACGTGTAAGGAAGAATGTAGAGAAAACAAAGATAAGAGTATGGAGGATTAGACTGTGGGATGGCGAGGGACTCGGAAGTGTGTCAGTTCGTCCAGGAGGTCCACAGCCGATTGGACTGCAGTCTGCTTAATGTTGTATCTTTGGGGGCGAATGAATGCACTAAACGCTCCTCAATACCGAGGCCAAGGATACATGGACAGAGCGCTCATAACAGAAGTGAAGGGGGGGGAAAGAGAGATGAGGAGAAGAAACCAGTGATTATGAGATAGTTTAGTTACACGTCGTATCTTATTCATAGACCAGGACTAAAGAGAGAAGAAATAATAAGGCAGATCCACAGCTTGACTAATTTTAACTGTTAAATGAACCCATTTAAAGTACAGCGTGAACAACGTGTGTAGTGATGCTTTTCGGGAATGGATTCAACTTCAGCCGTCAGCAGTTATCATGCATGATGTAACAGTGCCGGTGATAGCTAGGCTAAATTGAGCACAGTGAAACAGCCGACGACAAGTCACACTCAGCCCTTTGGGACCTCCAAAGAACCGGAGAACCCTGGAAGGCATGGAGACCGGGCGGAGACGGTTGGCGCATTTCGGTAAGGTGCGAATCAAATGGCGTAAGTCACCGACGGCGTGGTACCTGAACAGGCCTGTTTCCTACCTATGCCGAAGCTGAAGATTTAATTTTATGCTGAACTAGGACTAGACTATAAATAGGCAACTTTGGTAGTGAGCTGGTAAAAAGAGAATACCGAGAGATCCGGATATTGGGGAGATGAGAAGATCGTAAGCTGGACTAGTTGTTGATGCGGCATTGGCGATCAGAAACATAATGCCTGTGTTACAACACAGTTAAGAAACCAACAATTATATTTGATTAGCCAGAAGTGCTCGTGTGCCCCCAAGTAGGGAACGATAAACTTCTTAAAGAAGGGCATCATAGATGTTATAGAAGGAAGAGATATACATCATACCTACAGAAATTAGGAGATTACGCTGGGAGGTATGTACATGTAACTTATTTGTATGCTCGTTTAATACATGTAACTCAGCATGCATCTATTGATTACTACCCAATCTACAGCCCTAAACTCCACTGGCAGCTACCTTGGCAGCTGGGGCCAACGCCCGGGGTGTCTCGACCGTGATTGGCACCCCGCGAAACGCGCCACGCGACATAGAACTGTCCCGCGTACCTACGGTAGCACTTTAAGGTACCGCGGTCGAGTTGCGACTACACAGTAAGTATAGTCTTGCAGGCTTCATCCTGCCATACTTCAAGCCTTTCACATTTGTGACAAATGCCGTGATAATGCCCAGGTAGGTAGGCCATTTATTGTCACTACCGCATAATCTGTTTGTTCCTAACATAAATCGACAAGGGAGATCATTACCATTCAGGCGGGCCAATGCGGCAATAGTAGTAAGTCAAACTGCCCTATCTACATGCTTCAGACCAGTCGTAGAGCATTCTTTGCTAACTGACTCAGTCGGCAGTCAATTCTGGCAGCAGCTGTGTCAGGAGCACGGAATCAATCAAGATGGCAACCTAGAAGACTTTGCGACCGAAGGTGGTGACCGCAAGGACGTCTTCTACTACCAGAGTGACGACACGAGATACATACCCCGAGCGATCCTCATAGACCTAGAACCCCGTGTCATAAACAGTATACAGTCTGGTCCGTACAAGAACATCTATAACCCGGAGAACTTTTTCATTGGCAAGAGCGGCATAGGTGCTGGTAACAACTGGGGTGATGGATACCAGTCAGGAGAGGCCGTCCACGAGGAGATCATGGAGATGATAGATCGGGAGGCTGACGGCAGTGACTCTTTAGAGGTATCGCCCACCCCGTTCTCCCTACTTCTCGCCCAACGACTAATGGTTCATATAGGGCTTCATGCTGCTTCACTCCATTGCTGGTGGCACGGGATCTGGTTTAGGATCCTTTCTCCTCGAACGAATGAACGACAGATTTCCAAAGAAGATTATACAGACCTACTCTGTTTTTCCAGATACTAACGTGGACAATGTTGTTGTACATCCTTACAATAGTCTTCTTTCAATGAGGCGACTGACACAAAATGCCGACTCCGTTGTTGTACTGGACAATGGCGCATTATCTCACATTGCTGCCGACAGACTCCATGTGCAAGAACCTTCCTTCCAGCAAACCAATCAGCTCGTGTCAACAGTCATGTCAGCAAGTACCACGACCCTTCGATATCCTGGCTATATGCACAACGACCTTGTTGGTATTTTGGCTTCACTAATCCCCACACCACGTTGTCACTTCCTTATGACTGCATACACGCCATTCACAGGAGACCAGGTCGAGCAAGCTAAAACAGTACGCAAAACAACAGTTCTTGATGTGATGCGACGCCTTTTGCAGCCTAAGAACCGCATGGTCTCAACACAACCAGGCAAAAAGAGTTGTTACATCTCTATCCTAAACGTGATACAAGGCGAGGTTGATCCTACAGATGTGCATAAGAGTTTACTACGTATTCGAGAACGCAAATTAGCAACATTCATTCCATGGGGACCGGCAAGCATCCAAGTCGCCCTAACAAAGCGCAGCTCTTATGTCCCAATGAGCCATCGCGTAAGCGGTCTCATGCTGGCGAACCATACTAGTATAGCTACTGTAAGTCCAATAGCCAACACCTCAAGAATAATGAAGATGTAGTGATTAACATCTAGGCAACAGCTTTTCAAGCGTATTGTTAAACAATATGATGGTATGCGAAAGCGGAATGCCTTCATGGAAGGCTATAAGAAGACAGCACCATTCTCAGACAATTTGCATGAGTTTGACGAGGCCAGAGAGGTTGTCACAGACTTGATAGCCGAGTATGAGGCAGCAGAGGATGCCAACTATCTAAATCCAGATGAAGGAGAAAAGGCAACATCTGCCGAGACGGATAAAAGGATGGGATGATGTACAGTGTTTTCACGCAACCACGGGCGAGTATCTTGAGCTACGCCCATTCATGGTCACAATTTCTTTTGACGAGTTTGCCTGCTCGTGGGGGGAGAATGGAGACTTCGGCGTTTCGGCGAGACGTTATCCGCTTGGTAGCGGATTGTCATGACTAGGTAGATACCACTTGCCAATATACGATGATATCATACACATGCTTTGTGTTTGGGATCCTTGAGGGCTGACTCGAAATGCTACGTAGTGGAAGCGATCCAATCCGGTGAAATGGGTCGAAGATCGAACCCGAAGCTTCTGCTCGAAGATTCTACTGTAAGCGAGCATGGTGGGGTGAGTGAAAAGTTGCACTTCTACAAGTTCAGTCAAATTTATTTCATACCAGATCCCTACCTAAAGTGACTCCCGCCTCGTCACATATGGGGCTGATTTCAGTTGTACCCGGTCTGGGCTTTGGTCGATCGGTTGTTTAAGTCAGTATGGGACCGGCACGGCCCCACCTTAAGCCGCGTTCTTGACGTCAAAGCCTTGTGCCCCTCGAATTATGATGTCATAACCAATTGCCGGACCAGATGCTCCAGAGTCTTAACAACAGCAACAAACAAATATTAAAGAGTCTTGAGCTCCAGGACATCTATGACTTTCGTTCATAATCGTAAACAGCAATCACACTAAGAACAATCATCAATAGCCATCAATAATCCACCAAACATCCTTCAATCTCGTATCACCACACCACAATTAGTATGTCTCTCCTTGCCGCGTTCGAAGCCTCGAAAGGGCGACAGTGTAACTCAGCAGCCCAATTAACTCTTTCTATAGAAATGACTCAATCTAAGGACCAGAAGATCGAGGAGGTTCGCACTAAGCTCCCTCTTCCCGAGCAACCCCCTGTCGCCTCCGACTGGCAGTCAGCGGACGCCCGCACCGTCAACGTCGGTGCCGGCGGCGTACAAAGCGATATCTCAACCGGCGCCGGCTCTACATCCGGTCTACGAGAGCCCGCTTCTAAGGGTGCTGATGTCGACCTAAGCAGTGTCGGTCGCCAGGGCAAGGACAACCTTGAAGGACCTCCCAAGGATGCCAAGTATTAGATCACTTCTTCGTTCACGAATACACTCACATACAATCACACACTACTACACGTATTGGGGGGTACAGCAATGATTTTGGCCTAATCGGCAAATTGCATATCGGCGTCTTAGGCGGAATTGATAGGCCTTTTGTATAAATATTGTGACATCAGCGCATGTATTCTATGGTGCACCACAGTGGTTTGCATCGGGCGGCTCGCTATGGTGTGTTAGCCCTGGGATACTCTACAATTGACTATTGTTCAACATTACATACAGCTTCCGAATAAGCAATGCGATTTCAATGATATGAATATATTTACCATAATTGTGTTAATAGAAAAGTTTCCGAGAGCCTGAACTCCGTGGCTTTTCCAACTGTATAGCAAACTAGTACTGCGTGGCCCCAGTCACTCTTTCAACCCTGAATTGGTCAACGAATGACGACCTTCGATACAGGCAAGCTAGATAAATAGGCGTTGATCCATTGGCAAGTAATGGGTCTCCACGGGTGGTAGTCCCACTCTTGACAAGTTTCAGGGCGAAGGTCTATTGGCGGACCTCTCTTAACGTATACCAAGAGTACTAACCCGACTCTCTCATAAGTATCCGTACTATCTTCCGTAGGCCTAAGCGCGATTCCTACTACCAAGTGATGTCCTCCGTGCTGCATCATCAATGGTAAAATAAACCTGGTGCCAGTTGCTGGCCCATATACCGGTCCGTCGAGGTCAAATGTATAATCAGGAGTAAACTGATGAACAGCCATCACCTCGTCAATTCGATGACCGCTATTTTCCTTTCCCGTTTCTCTCATGAATATTGATACTTCTAAAGCTTCAGAGGTCGTAGAGATAAGGGGTCCCCGAAAAGTCAGCTCGCATCGTCCATATCGTCCGAGATACGGTGACCCGATGGGCTCGACATTGATCACTTCCAATTTGATACAGTTAACGGGGTAATGGGGAGACATGTAGTTCTTAAACATGAACCACTTCACCCGGGACTGAACAGATGCCCACGACCACGAAGGCGCGTTGCCGTCGACAGGCTTCGTCGTTGGCCCATCCGCTGAACTTTGAGGGTAAGCCTCCCACAGCATATCATGGAGGAGTGAATTCTTCCAAAGTCCGGCAAGGAACACGTTATCCACTCCCATCTCCTTGGCATACCCCTGAGAAATGGCGGCTAGGGCAGGCAACTTATCCTTCTCGAAACTAAGCGCAAGGCCGGAATAGTCGTTCACAACATCGTACCACGGGCAATCGTTTGGCGAGCCGTCGGCCCACGCATCATTGTGCTTTATTTCCGAGGGCGCATGACCATCGCTAAACGTAATATTCGCATGGTCAGAATCGTTACTCCCACTCTCGCTCCGCCGGTGTGCGTGACACTGCCATACCACTTCCTGGCTACCGAAATGCAAGACCCGTGTGGAGAGTGACATCTCTTGATATACCCAACCACGAAGGAGCAGTGGCCGGCCCTCTGATGTCTTACTGCCTGCCGGCCCGCTAAATCGCGGCATCTGCCCTCGAATAAATACCGACCTCTCGATGACCGTAGCACAGTCTACGTAGCATGCATCTCTACTGCTGTAACACCCGCCTGTCCCGTCTCTAGATTTTGTCGCAGCGATGGTGAGGAACGCATTCGCGTAAATCTCTGCCATTTTAGAAGACTGGTCAGCCCAGTCCTCGTCGCTGTCTTGTATGATGCATAGCGAGTCGATCCAGATATAATCAACGCCGAGTCTTCTACAGATGTCAATGGCATCTTGGAAGGTTTTACTTAAGCTTCGCCAGGGGATTTCTCTCTTGAAATCCTCCATTGTCGTTGAGAGAGTCTTTATGGGGCTCTGAGATGGCCCCCAGCAATGGCTAAGACATGCGTAGGAATGCGGCTGGGCGCCCTCTATCAGTACAACTCCGCCATTGATCAGATGGAGGATGCGCTTTGGCATGTAGCTCTGGCTAGACTTGACCCTAAGACACGGCTCATGAGTGGTTATGCAGTCATTGATCCACCCCTTTATTCTGACGAAGGTTTCTTCAGATGCCGTGCTACTTGATAGCGGATAGCCGGTTTGTATAGTTGGAAACGCACGAGGATCACTATCTATACACACATTTGTTTCGTTAGCACATGTCACCGCGATATCGAAACTTACAAAGCATACCAGCTAATTTGAAGATCTCGAAGAACTGCCTCTTATCGAACGTGAGCCTCTTGGGGTCGACTTGGAAGATAACTCTCTGACTGGGATCCGAGCGGTAGCAGCTGACAGCGCGATATCGCAGATCGCATGTCTGGCAGTGTAGGTCAGCCCCGGACTTCAGGCGTCCGATGTCGAGGATCTGGAACTCCCATGGATCGACCGCGTCCTTTTGGCGAGAGCAGTAAAAACATACTGGGTCTGTTGGTTTGATGGCCGGTACTGGCGGGTCGGTAGCTGCCATGGATGTGGTATTCAATTACTTTCATGAGTGGTATGCATTCTGGTTTATGTGGCAAGGTCAAACGTTGGGTCGGCTTGACGGCGTCATTCCTTTCGGCCCCCAACTTTGAGCAAACGCTCGTGTTTCACCTTGATCCTCTCACCTCCACCCCTGCTTATGTAGTATGGAGGGAAAATAGGCCATACTGACTAGATATGTTTCTAAAGATGCCGTAAGTGCAGTAAATCTTCTACAATTTGACCCATTTACCTAATATTGCTATTTACTATACGCTGAAAGTTAAATACTGGTTTCAGTGTCACTTCTAGTGAGCTACTCGTATCCCCGTACTAATTACTAAATTCATCAGAAAACAGCAGCCACAATTGCGAATAAGATTTGTGTGAGTAGAAAGTCTTGTTCGCCCGGTTATTTATATACTCGCAAAGGATATAAGCTAGATTGAGTACTTTTGTATGACCTAATACCGCTACCAGAAAAGCAGTCAACAGTCTAACTTACGGCACTTAACCTGACCTGTCCAGCCCAAAACTTATATATGAGTGAGTGAGTGACAGCAAAGGTCTTCACCTCATACCATGCATCTCATAAAGGGTAAAGATATAACTAATAGCTTGCTTGCTCATACGCAGTTACCATATAAATTCACCACCTGGAAAAGCGGAGCGTTTGCTCACGCGTTATACATACTTGATCTGCATGTTGTGTTTGCGTGGGTAAATATGCATGAAGCAGAGCAGCACGCAAATTCTGAAAATTGTCACTGCTACAGAAAGGACGCTCAGAACTTGATGATCATAGCCTGGATTATAGAAGCGCAGTCTGTGAATGTGAGACTTTGACATCTCCGTGGTAGTTCTTACCACAGAGACCTGCGCTGTTTATACTTCAATGAGACCAGTGTTATGCGTGGTCTTCAACACTACTATCGTGAGAAATACTCCATACTTCTTTGTATTCTTCATGTTGATGAATAAAATGTTGTATCTGGATCACCAATGACATTGTGAATTTTTCCAGCCATTACAAAGCCAGATGCATGAAGGAAGGCAATACAGGCAGATCATCAAGTGAACAGTTTCTCACAGGAGAAAGAATACAAGCATGAAAAACATAGAGATGGCAACATGGGCTGATGCTGGAGACTTCTTCTAGGGGTATGTTTTGAAACTTGAAAACATAATCAAGAGTTCTGGTCACGCATATATGTGCCACAATGCAATTATCCAATTACCTACTCTTTTGTAATACTGTTGTTGCTACAGGTAAAATTGTGTAGGTAGGTACATGCTTAGCTAGATAAAGAATTGCCTCGACGATGACCTCTTGCCCACACAACCGGGAAGGTGCTCCTTATCTATTGCCCCTCTACAAACAGACTCTCACTTTCCTCTTGCCTTGTTTTCTCTCTTTCCTGTCTAAGATAACTGGTGTTTCCTTCCTTCCTTCCCTACTATCTGATAAGGCTGCAAAACCTGTACTATTTCCTTCCTTCGTCCGTCAACTCTAATCTGGTCTTCCATTCTCTGCTCAGCACTGATACCAACACCAACACTTCTTTCCCTCTTCACAGGTGCAGTCAACAGCTTAGCATCTTCTCAGTCATTTCCTGGCCTTGGGATAGCCAATCTCTGAAACACTCACTTGACTCTCCTAAAAGTGTCTGTGTTAGACTTTCCCCTGTCCCCTCCTCCACTGTCTTCGTGCTACTAAGTGCGGTCACGTCTCTTGCGCCATCTGGCCCTGAATATTCCGCCTCACCATTCTACTACCCGACTACTTCGAGATCCATGAAACTGCCAAGCAAGTGAATAAGGGCGCAAGTCATCTATATACGGTAAACATGTCTGAAAGCAAGTTAACCGCGCCGGCCAAAGCCGCGGTGTTGGACGCTATGATGGTAAGCTCTGGTTCTGTCACTACTTCCTCTTACCTAACAAACCTCCACTGGTGTCTTCTGCGCATTTTGGACTGTAAAGCTTAGTGACTTCTTCTACAGAACGATTTGGGAAACCACAGGATCGAAGAGCTGGTATCATGTCACAAACCGGCTCCAATTCTCAATACCTCAAGCGTTAAAAAGCCGAATCAGCCTCGGAATGGCGACGCACATCGTAATAGCCCTGCCCAGGATTGGAATGGTAAGTAGTTCTAGTTTCTTTCTGTTATGTGGAAAACTGACACATTGGAACAGCTGCTGTTGCAGACGGCTTTAACGACGATGACGCTGATGGGGTCAGTGGCTTAGATCCATTAGACAACGGAAACGCACATCGCTTGTCATCCTGGCAGTTGCGCTCCGATAAGAACCGTACTTTTGATACGAATCGAGTCTCTAATCGGCCCAAGTACGACCCTAGGTATGAACACCCAAAAGCAAATTGTATGGGCGGGTGACTAAATCGTAGATAGCCAACCAACCTATCGAAAAGGTACGCCGAAGGGATACCCAAACATGGATCGCTCGCCAAATGGGATGAGCCGTCATTCAAGCACTTCTAATGGAAACCCTCATGTGTCTTCCTTGGGGGGGATTGTTCCCGACGGCGGCGAAGTTAAAAGATGGGATTCAGGAAGACCGTTGAACGCAACCCATCACATTCACAACCCAATTCTGAATCTCCCCGCTGGCCGAGGACGCCCCGTATCTGGCCAAAGAGGTTCTCCTTTAGGACAGCCTGCTCGGACCGCTGGCAGTGGTCATGGACGCGGCGGACGTTTACCCAACCCTCTCCATATGAATGGAAATAGCCGGGACGCACCGACTCAGCAGCCACAGGAAGTAGCTGGTCGGGGCCGTGGCGTACCGACCCAACCTCAACGACTTCAGCTGACTGGGACGAGCTGTGCGGCCTCCAGAACGTCGACGATCGGTCTTCCGACTCCGGAAGCTATAGGGTCACCGGTCCACGATGCTTCATGGGTACCGCCACATCTTCGCGGGACAGGTGGGAGCCGGTCGCCTGCTTCGCAGAGTCCTATTCTTTCTCGGCAAACTTCACCACGATTAAATGACAAGATACCTACTCTGGATGCGCGAGAAGTCTTCCTACAGGAGGATGTTCTCGTACTACCACAATGCGGTATGAAAAAGCCTGCCAGGGGCAAAATAGTTGTTTACGAACTTCTTGATGCACCGGTCGGCATTTGGGAGTTAATAATCGAGGACGAGCAGAAAGTGACCCGGGGCGATCTCCGTGAATTGCTGGAGGTGCTCCCCGATGGAAGCAGAGTGTTCCTTCGCCGGGGTCCTAGTGGCCCTGTCGTGTCTGATCCTCTCCGATTCTCGACTGTAGACGAAGCCAAAACCTTCATGAATGAAGTAAATCTTCGCAGAGATCAATTTTCCAGGTCCTCTGAGGAAGTCTACATCGAGAGCACCACAGAGTGGCCAGTTCAAGATGGGATCGCGTGCAGGACAACTAGTGATTTCACTGAGAACGTTACACATGTGACAGTCGTCAAATCTGCCGAAAAAAGAGACAGTGAACTCAGCTTCGACTTGCCGCAGTCCAGACAACTAAAACTAGACAAACCAAAATCGGAGGAAGATGGGCCAGCGAGACCGGCAGCTGAGCTTGGTCAACACAAGGTCGAACCTCGACCACACACTCCGCCTATTTCGTTGCCTACAGCAGAAGTTGAATCAACTCCGACCAAGGTGGCGGCTGGCAGTCGTGCCCGGATTGGATCAGGCGGGAGTGATGGCAATTTGATCAGTTTCAGTCCAGATAAGGATCATCAGCCCTCTCGAAGCGACGAATTACTCCGGGAAATCCCCGTGGACTATCCAGGTCTGAAGCGAATGTGTAGTCTTTTGAGCCACACACTCCAAAATCTTCATCCTCTGCATTCGAATCCCACTTATATGGGTAGTTTTCTACACCTGTTAGAAAGGGATGAGTTCATGGCTCAGTCACCTGATAATCGGAAGAGGAGTATCGAGGCCCTATATAATAATATAGGTGGAAAGAACGCACAAATCATCCTCACACCAGAGGTGCTTTACGCGCTGCGATCTGGGAAGGAAGCTTGTCCTGAGGCGATCAAGGAGTTGAATATCCTGATCAGGGGCGGGAACAGCGGAAATCCGAGAGAGCTGCGTGCACCACGATCCTCTACCCACACCTCGAGAATGATGACCGAAAACTTGTACTTAGACGGTCCCAGTGCGAGGGGCTCGAGCATTCAACAGCTTCCTGAGGGTGTAACCACCGCCATCTCTCAGCCAGCACCTAAAGATCTTGCACGTAGCGAATCATCATCTAGGATGTCAGATAAGCCCTCAAGAGGGCTGATGGGTTCCCGCTGGGCTCAAGACGAGCCGGAGGGCATGGAACAGCAATCTACAATTCGTGGTGAGAATATCCCAACCTGTACTTCTTCGGCCTCCCCCAGCCCCGACGGTACGGGGAACAAACCTGGACGAACTGTTGACCGAAAAGCTAGTGGCCACCAACGGTCGTCGACTAACGACACGATGACCAATTTAGCTGATCAACTAGGGCTATTGAGGGTGTAAGTTATGATGGAGGCAACAGTTAGGTTTCGCATTTGTCTAAGAGTGAGACGTCTTCGCCATTCTGCTTGGACCTATAGGGAGGGTGAGTTGACCGCATTCGTTAAGAATAAAACAGTGCCGCATGACGAAACTCGAGAAGAAATATCGGGAGCGTGCCCGCTTATCATGCTTTTACATGGACGGCTTTGATAATGATACAGCTTTGCTCCGAGGGATGAAGTAGGATAGAGTATATGTTTTAGTTCAATCGCACAGGTTGAAATGTGAGAGACCGAGCGCTAGACTACATGTAGTTGCTGCGTACATTAGACTTACTCAGGTAGTCAAACCAAAAGATTAATCGCAAACTCGGGATGCCACTAACCTCTGCGGGGCGACTAACATGAGCCCTCGACCAATGCATGAGATCTGATCAAGCGACAACGGGAAAAGGTTACACGCCGTACTAAGTTGTGGGGATATATAACTATATGTAGTTGATTCGCCAGACTTCACCAGACCATCCTGTCTTGTATCAAGGGCTCAGTTGGAGCACTTTGCGTAATGTCGATATAAGACAACAAACTCTCCACTAGATAACCTAGGTTGACCAACCATAGCTTGCCAACGATTACAGTAGATGCTTTAGGGCACTAGCCTAGACGGGTTGGGAGTTGAGAGTTTGACCTGCTGAGACAGAGCCTAAATCCGCCCTTTGTCAGCTAGCAGTGTGCTGCTACATTAGGTAGTATTGCTGCTGCGACAGGGAGGATGACACCGGGGCAGTGGTACGTGCTGGTACTTCGCGGACAGCGTACCGTTAGGCATTAAATGGGGTAGTTTCATGTATTGGGGCCCACTCACATTGTCCACTTTCTTTCGCTCTCGTCAAATCATCCAGATCATCACTACCGCCTCCCACCGCCGCCTCCAATCCCGGTTTGTTTCTGTCATCTGTGCTCCTGTGGATGCATGAGCGGCGGACCTCAGCTTTTAGCTTCTTGTCCTGTCGAGCGAACCACCAGACATTTCTTTTCCTTCTCCAACCCTCCAACCCCAGGCCGATCCTCAGGCCATCCCACCCCCCATTCCGCACAACTCGGCCGCATTTTCGATCACGCCCATTTCTCCCTCCCTTCTACCTTACGCTTTCCGCCCGTCTTCTGGCCAAGGCACGCAAGCGACTGTCCGACCGACCGAAGCATCGCTTCTCTACGTATACCATCGGGTATTATTCTTCGACAATATAGCGGCGCCATGCTGAATATTCGATCGTCGCCGAAGCCAGCCTACTTCCATTTACCTCACGAGCCTAGCCGACGATCTCCCACCCGCTCCAGTATGTTACGGTTGCTCGTCATCGTGCCGCTGTCCGGCCTTTTTGCGTGGCCGAAAGATATGCTGATCAGCCATTTCCCTAGTGTCCTCCTTCCACAATGTCTCGTCCAGCAATCGAAAGCGCAAAGCCGACGATGAAGATGAGATGTCTGTTTCGCCGTCAAGCTCCCCTGCTGTGCAGTCCCGCCAACTAGTCCGACCATCGAAAAGGGCCCGAGCCAGCGAACCCTTCGGCCGACCTCTGACTCTTCCCCGCCTGCTAGAAACCCTCGACGTCACACAGCTCCGGACAGTCCTCCAAACGATCTGCGAACGACAACCTGAGATAGGTGAAGAGGTGGTTAAGGGTGCGCCACGGCCCTCCGTCGAGTGTGTGCTGCAAGTCTTGGCCGATTACCAGACTAGACTACAAGCCGCGTTCCCCTATGGTGGCTCTGCATCCGACTACACCTATTTTCGAGTCAAACAACCTCTCCTTGCACTTCTCGATGCCATAGCCGATTTCATGCCACAGTACCTGCCGCCGAACGAACCCCAGCCTGCTGTCTCTCTACATTTTCTAGACGGAGCAACGAAGCTGGTCCATCATCTTCCAGATTGGGAGTGTCAGGGTTATCGCCACCACAAGGAGAATGCGTACGATGAGATCTCAAAGGCTTGGGCACTTGTCATTACCGAGGCTTCGAAGAAGGGAGCAGGTTTTATGTTGCACTCGGACGGATGGGACCGAACCTTGGCGAAGCACGACCAGCAATCTGGCGGTCGGTTGCATACGGCCATGTCGGCCATGGCTTCCAATGTTGGCTGGGTTGGTGGGAGTCCCAATGGTGGAGCGTCGGGTGCATCATCAAGCTCGGCCTCGATTCTCGATCAACTCATGGCTGGAAACTACACCTCTTCCGTGCCGGTTGGATCTTGGTAAACCGTGTCAGGGACAGTCCGACTACACGTGGTAGTATATAACTAGCATGGCATGCGGGGGCATGAGCAAGAAGCGTTTGATGTTGCTGCATGAGAGATCGTACGACACGGTCGGTTTACGCATAGGGATGGAGGAGGTAGCATCCACACATCTTTCTCGGCCCCGACGACGATTTACGGCGGCTTACTTTTTACGAGGCATAGATTCGGATACGGCGTCATGGTTCACACACATCTGGGCGTTTCATATTGTCTTGCTGGGGCACTGGGCCTTTTTCTTGACTTGATATCCCTGCTACCGGTGCGAATTCGCAAGTAAGGCTGCCGATTGGATCCAGACTTAACTAAATAGCAGGCTGTCTACGTGTATGAGGCCCGCTTAGTCTCATGTCTGATTGGGGCTACCTGATTTGTACATACAAGGATTCATGGCTAGTGCCTATGATAGTAGCTAGCCATTGGGCCTAGGCCGAAATTATTGTACAGGAGTTGTTCGCCGTCCGTCATAATATATCCTTCCCGGCAACTCAACATCAAAAGCTAGTTGTTTCACGAGTGTACTTTTCCCTTCTGGCAGATGAGCCGACCTCTGGGATAAGAGGTACATCGCTTTACGGCGACGTTTTGATTGTAATGACTCTTTATACAAATCATGAAGGGTTGTTAAGCGAAGTGACATTTCAATTTAGCGACATTTAAGCAATGACCGTATGCCTCACTTAGTGACAGTTGCTCAGCTTGTAACACGGCTAAAATTAAATGTTGCCTTAGCTGCGCGGGACTTTCCTCGCGGCATATTCATGCATGGTAGGCAGCACGTGGGCATCTGTGGTCGCTCCCGCGTTCGTTTAGTTGCCGGGTAAAACGAACGGTGCCGTGTTCGATCCAATCAAGTTAATTTGTCAATGTAGTAGATGCGTACAAGAACCTTCTGTGGTACAATGACGTTTTTTATTGTGTTTGACACTTTGTTTATATTTACTTTCTTATAACTACCCTTCATTTACTATTGTATTCTGTTGCCATGGTTTTATGGTTGTTGAAACCGCTGTTTACCTGAGGTATATTTTTGCGAATGCTAATAAGAGAAGCAAAAAGATAAGATTCCAAATCGTCTATAGAATTAAATAACAATTCTTGTGTTCTATAAAACCTTGAGTATTACATTCCGATATCGCAGGTAAGAATGCAGCAGTGGCAGAGAGACGGAAGGTGATGGTGGCATGTGGTTGTAACTCTAAGTGAGAGATCCCGTGACTTGGTGTCTGCCTCTGCGTATTATGTAATCATAGTGGGGCATTGTATCACGCCGTTTCCACGTCTGAGCGCGTCTGGTGCCTCATTCACGCTCCGTCTTAATTACTGAAACACGGCTCCGATTTGGACTCGGTCGACATTGTGTGTAGACCCATACACACTAGTCGTTACTACGTACTTAGTCGATTCGACAAGTCCAATGATCCAATCCTGCAGATTCAAAGCGTAAACCTCTCGCTATGCCTGCGTATGTTCTCATCTTATTATCCCGCCTCACCATGCATCGACGCGTCGTCGCCGAGCTAACCATGTGAATCAACAGCCCAGGCGATCAACACAGCAGCATTGCCAATCCTTTCGAGGAACCTAAGCGACACATTTCTGAATTCACTGCTGCCCAGATTGCCACCCTCCAGTCCCGCCTAGAGAAGCAGCTTGGGCCCGAGTATCTGTCCGCCCGCAGTGGCCCCTCTGGCCAGAAAGTCCACTACATCGCTGCCGAGAAGGTCATCGCTCTCGCAAACGAAGTATTTGGTTTCAACGGGTGGTCGTCCAGCATTCAAAACATACAGGTAGACTTTGTCGACGAGAACCCCCAGACACTCAAGATTTCCCTTGGTCTGTCCGTCATCGTGCGGGTCACGTTGCGAGATGGCACCTACCACGAAGATATTGGGTATGGCCATATGGAGAACTGCAAGGGGAAGGCTGCTGCCTTCGAAAAGGCTAAGAAGGAGGGGACTACCGACGCATTGAAGCGAGCACTGCGGAGCTTTGGTAATGTGCTGGGCAATTGCATCTACGACAAGGAATACTTGGCGAAGGTGACGAAGATCAAGGTCGGGCCGACCAAGTTCGATGAAGAGAACTTGCATCGACATCCCGATTTCGCCAAGGAACAGGATATCGTCAAAGTGGAGCCGAAAGCTGTCGCTGGTAGGAGCAGCGATCAGGCCAATATGAGTGGTGTGTTTGACTCTGATGATATTGACTGGGCGGATACTAATTTAATGGACATGTAGTAGTATCAGATGCTTTAACTCTGGAAGAAGATTTCGGCGATTTTGACATGGCTGACTTTGGTGTCACCGAAGATGGCCACCCGGATGAGGTGGTATTACCTGCCTCACATGAGCATGCTGCCCGCTCGAGTGAAAGGTCACAGAGTTCGATCGCTGGCAATGCCAATGATCGCAGTAGGCCGCCTATGAATGGACATCCTCCAAAGCCAATGCAGCCACCCCCTAGATCTGCTGCCCAACCACCTAGACCTCCTCATACCCCCAACCAACAAATCTCACGACCACCCGGCCAATTTCAGGGTCGGCCTAATCCACAACAGCAGCCACCCAAGCCACAAAGTTACGTAAACGCCACAGCCCAACAAGCCGCTGCAAACAACAGGATGATGACACCACCGCCTAACGCTATTACACGGCCACAGAGCGGTATGGACGCCTCGAATGGTGCACCTCCTGGATTAGCGACCTTCTTCTCCGCAAGATCAGTGAAAGATGTACCAGAGAGTGCGGAGCCAGGCACCGCAGCCATTGTGGAGCAAGGGGCCAAAGTATTTGATCCCCGAGCTGAGAGCCCCTCCATTCGAAAGACTCCCGGTATAGACCACAAATCTTCGAAGCCTCTGTCCAGGAGCGGAGTTCATGTCGAGCCAGTAAAGAAAGAACCCGATCAGCAACGGCCCGCTCTCAACGGCCCGCCAAACGTTGTCAACCCGTCACTTAGTCAGATGAGGCAGATCGGCGCACCTGGAGGAGCGGGAAGTCCGCTAGGCAATAGAGGTCAGTATCGCCCGCTCACGATGAAGAGACCTGCGCCCGGCGGCCCCGACGGCGGCGGCAATAGGGCGCCGCTTACCGAAGTTTCGACAAATGGACCGCCTGCGCCTGCTGGGGCTGCGGGAGTAGATGCTAAGAGGCAGAAAACGACGTAATGACTGATTATCCAATACGAGTGTTGGATGTCGCAACATCGGACATTGTTCTTTTTTTCCCAGCTGCAGACGACGGGTGGGAATTACTAGGGCTTGGAATGCACGGCTTACGAACCCTAGAGCTCGCTCACTTTTCGAAAGAGGTATATCGCTTGTTTGAGCTTGTTTACGGCATGGGGCACAGTTTGGCGTCAGGAGTTAAACGATATTTGCTATTGCAAAAACCGATTTCGATAGGGTCCAGTTTTCTTAGGGGCATTTTCCCTCGGCGTTAATAAGACTCGTAGGCATATATCTTGCGGGCTAGGCAAGGTAGGGCAAGGTGCCTATCTTAACAACTAAGTATGCTTTGCCTTGTACCTCGACTATTCGTCTGGCTTTGAGGACCAAGCGAATAGAGACGCGATTGTGGGACGCAATGGACGTATTTGTTTGAATAATAGCTTCAAATGTAGCTCTACCTACTTCTCTTGAGAACGAGATGATGTATAGTTTAGTGCTGTTGAAATGGGATGAATGACAAAGTCTGCGCTACTATCTCTACTATCTACGACATATGTTTTCTCATTGCGTTCACGCTTGATGTGTCGCGATTATTTGGGTAATGAGTTTGCTAACGTTGGCACTTTTTTTTGTCTATAATTAATTAAGGTACGAGGGGGTCAACGGCTATACCACGCCAAGATGACTTTCACATGAATGCTCAGTGATAGATCCACCAGATGGATAGCGACGGATCGATTAGACGATCTTTCTATGTCATAAGTCGACCTAATAGGAAACACATAATTAGACATTCGGCCGCTCGCCAGCGTGATCACCCGGAAGCAACCTGACGAACTATCATCCGCGAGATGACCTGAACTAAAGTTTTCGATTTCAAGGTGCAAAAAGGGGTCTTTCCGCAGGCTTTGCCTCCCGTTTCTTTGTCTTTTAACTTTAGGCTTCATGGAAACCTTCTAATTATGCGTCATCTACAACGCCTATTCTTCCTGTTTCCACCGAAACCTTCGGGAATAGACTATCTTGGTAGGGTAATTCATGTAATGCCACACTAGCAAAAGACACGCTTTAATCTCGTAAAAACAAAAAAACCAGGAGGGAAATTGTAAAAGAAATGGCAAGAGATTCAATGCAAAACCTAATCAATTTACAACTCATTGTCTATGGCCAAGATTACGACGTATATTTGGCTTCTTATACTTTTGGAACCGAACGCAACACCCAAAGCCTTCGCCCGCCCTCACGGCTGTAATTATCCCTGACTGGTAGGAACGACAGGCATGGTGACCTTGTAGAAGCGGCCCGCTGCTATTTCTCGAAGTATTTCCAGAACTGGCTCTGGTATCTACCAGTCGCCAGACAACAAAGTTAGATGCGGCTACCCTATTCTACATCATCCCATAATGGTCATCGTCGTCTTTGTGGACGCATGTAAAAGCGACATCCCACCACGGCAACGGCTGGACATACTTTTGGATATTCTCCCTGTCTCCAGGGAGTTTGTCGAGGATGAGGACGGCGCTGGCGGCGTGTTCCCGGACGAGTCCCTCGAGGTTAACCCACGGCATCCCGTCTTCCTCTTCGCTGACTGTCCAGCCGTCTCCCGGGTCCGAGATCGGGTACGAGTTGGGCCAGTCCGGGGGCAGTTTCGAGACTGGGTCCGGATCCGGCTTCGAACTGTCGAGCCAGGGCGGGGTGCGGTATCCCGGCGGCAGGTGGTTCACGCGACACTGGGTGTCCAGGGGGCAGGGAAGCATCATGAGCGGGAAATCCGTCGTGACGTTCTTCTTGCCGGCGTCATCTTGAGGCTTGTTATGATGGTGGTGGTGGTGGTGGTGGTGGTGATGGTGATGATGTTTCTTTATGTGGTGGCAATACAGGCGAATCCAGATTGTTTCGTTGCTGGGTGCGCCTGGGGGGAACTGCACGCATTGGGCACCGTGCCCATGACACTTGAGAGTGGATTTGTTAACCCTGATGGCTTTTTTATCTAGCTTACGTAGGGGATTTGGGTTATCTGTGATATAGGTGGGTGTGTGGTGCGAGACTCCCTTTGCGGTGACGTGGGATAGATGGTGATGGGATAGATGGTGATGGGATAGATGGTGATGGGATAGATGGTGATGGGATAGATGGTGATGGGATGCTGGATGAGGCCGCGGGGGCAGGGCGCTGGTCAGTTGGGGCGCCGCGAGGGCGCCCAGGATGAAGGCGGTGAAGTGCATCGCGAGATATTGAGAAGGTGTGTGAGTTGCGATGAGGTGAGAGAGGGCGAGATTGATTAGTGAATTCGAGGGACTATATAGGGATTGTAAATAGAGTAAAACCTAGATACCCATATTCAATTTCGTGTAGGTTTACGGTACGGACATCGGGTTTTGGTGAGCTAGAACGGGTGAGCCTAAATACTTGTACTCGATACCGATGCAAGTATGTATATCGTGGATCACATCGCACTCTATCCGAGATCCTTGGGGTTGGATGAGATGCGCTAACTACACTCATTGATAGGCGTAGCTGTTTCTCACCCTTCCCTTCTACCCTGATCTGATAGTGCTTTGATATGATATCCCTCTACCTGTCTAACCTAGACTCTCGTTTATCTGGTCAAGTCTATCTGTAGCGATCTTCGCATCGTGTATCGTCTTCGGTACTCATATACTGGTGCTTAAGTTTCTTTGTCTTTGCACTGACGTATTCATATCGGTGGGAAACCCCGAGGAATGAGGTCAATCCATGTTTGTACACGTAAGGCGAATCGGGGTTGAACTTAATCATGAACCCTCTTTCGCGGTCATAGCACCGGTGCCACGTCTTCTCAGAAGCTATTGTCAATTGTCGATAATAGTGTGGCAGAGGGGGGTTGGACTTCTCGCTTGGGTCTGTGGCTACAATAGCTATCACGTCCGTCGGAGATCGAATTCATGGTCACCTTTTTCTGAGGACACCAAAAGAACAAAGCTGGGGGTAAAGGCTAAAAAAGGTAAAAATTCGTCGGTGATCACCGACCCAATTACCACTTCGACGCCCACAACAATTAGACGCCGGAGTCATTGGGAAATCTACCCTTCAATCTAATCTATAGAGTAGAGGATTTGATCATATTAGGATAGACTAAGTGATATATTGAAGCCGGGTGGCTAGTAAGGGCAAGGGTGTAGCCAATAACAGGGGAATATATTGTACGTACTTATAGCAAGTAGTGAGCAAAGGGGGGTCTGATTTCGGAGATTTTTTGGCTACCTCAGCTAACTTAGCCACCACCACTCCTTTGCAAAACACCATGGCAATTATCGTTGATTTTATCGTTCATTTACTTATTTAACCTACTTGTGTTCTATTTGATCAATTGATTCCCCAGTACATTCAGTGACTGCTGCCAATCTTGGATGCGTATTGCCAGAATACCTCCTTGGTTGGGGAGCCGGGTGCAGACATCCCCCTTGGCCCGATCCAATAGGTATACCTAGATTATACCGAGCATTGTAAACTGAATGCTGTTTGGTGATGCTATATTCGCCTCTAGAGAACAGTAAGATTGATTATACCAGCTATCACTACTATCAACCTACCTACATCCTTGTACAGATAGCTTAACCAGGCATACTTACTAATACTTATGGTCAGCATGGTCAGCACCGCCCCAATGTAGACGTTATGACTTCAACACAAATGAAATTGAGAGAAAAGTATGCGCTGTGTCGCACGACATCTCATATTGTCCATTTCTTACATTATCTTCTTATCGTTCTGCGATACCCTGCTCGTTACTCCTATTCCCATGGAGCTGTTGATGTTGTGTCATCATGAGATGTAGGTTTGAATGGCGCGTAAGCTGCGATCGACTGTACACATTGGGTGAGCCATGATTGGTCTCGAAAAGCCGTAAGGGCGCTCCATGCAGTCGTCTTATGTCTCACCGAACTGGGAACCCCGCGTCTTCTTCGCCTGTAGGAATGAGGGGAAAAGGAGGCTCCTGTAGGCTGCCGGTAGATAGACCCAAAAAGGAAGGCTTGCGACCATGCAGCGTAACAAAAGGTAGCGGTGGTTTCATAAGGCAACCAGGCTGTGGCTGGTTGTGAGATGGTTCGGAAGCACCTAGCTAGTAGGCAGAGCTTCTAGGGCTTAGATCTCCGTTCGAACAGTCTAGAACACAACGCATAGCACATTTTGATGAGTCATAGGTATTACTGATTGAAATGACTGAGTACCCCCAATAGTTCACTATGATTACGATCTGCCGGCCACACAGGTTTACGGAATCCAGGAATCTGGGGGCTCACGGGAGAATGCGTCAGGATGCGCTTATTAACACGATAGGGCACAACGTAGCTCTCGACGCCGCAACACAGTACAACATCCAGGTCATTATTGCGCCGTATATAGAAGGTGAACTTAACAAAGTAAGGAGACCGAGTGATAAGACAGATCTGGAATCAGTCCAAAGCATACGCAGGTGCCCACCATCCCCACACGTTCATGATACTACGACTAATTGACCTCTCCCTAGTTCCCGACTTCTTATTATCCATGTTACCGCAGGAGGGTAACAAGGCAAGCTCTCGAAACAATATTGATACTCATGGGCCGACAGGGCTGGGCCTACCTGGCTTCTTACAATCTAGATGCTTTGAATTGCTTGCGACCTTTAGGAAAGACTGGTCAAAAGGCATAAAAGACTACTGCCTATCTTCACCACCAGCCATTGAATCGCTAAAGCGAGAACATTTCGAATCGATAGCAACTTGGCTAGCAAGCTCTAGCTCCGCGATCATATTGATAGATGTGGTGAATGAGCGCCGTGGATCCTCATGGACGACAGACCTTGTGTTAGAGATGACAGACGTTTTCGAGACTGCGAATAGTGAGTCTAGAGCTAGTATCGGCGCTGTTGTTGCCCATCTCTGTCGCAGAGAGAACTCAAAGAATTACGGCGAAGAAGGTGTGCTTCAGGTCAGCATTCCATCCATTGTTTGCTATCAGCATGCTACGTTTTGGGGAGCAGAAGTCAGCGATGTATAAAACAGATTCAGTTCTGCTCGGGGATTCTATTTCTGCTTGAATCAGTTGCTAACTCATATTAGACCATTCTTGCTCAGATCATCGAAGCCGACTCTGAGAGGTTCGAGAATCCTAGCAAATACCAATACATTGGGCTCACAGAAGGAAACCCAAATTCCGTCGAAAATAGATCTGAAGAGTTGTGGGATATGATAGTGAAATGTCTCAAGCTGGCACGTATACGAATCCTTGTGATCATACTCGATCATATTGAGGAGATCTTTTTGCAGGGCCAAACCGATGATCCAGACCGTTTCGAGCGGTTTGTTAAGGAATTGAACTATCGCATTAAAAACCTCTGTACAGAACACGGCATCATCGTCAAAGCAATGGTCACCTGTACGTTGGAAGAGGCGGCTTCCTACTTCTATGAGGTTGAAGCTTCATCTATCGTGATACGCAACCCGTCTCGCCGGCGGTCTCGCACTTTCGATGGAAAATGACTAGCAATCCTTCAGGGGCTCGTATTGTGGTATTAAAAACATGATATAATCCACCAGCCTTGCGGAAGCCGGAGACGTTCTGCTCCCGAGGTCGCCTGATACCGCTCGAAAAGGACGAGTTCGTGCCTTCAACAATAACTGTCTGGGAACTTGACCTAGCGCTCAGCGTTTGAGGCCTGGAAATGGCGACGGTCCCGCAGAATATGACATCGGTCTCGCAGGGAAGCTTAAGTCATTAATGAGCTTCGAATTTGTTACTAAGATCTGTACAGGTGCTAGCCAGTGTAGCTCATCTATCATACCATATGGCATCAAGGACTAACGGTAAGCAAGACAAATACCGAAATCTATTTTCGCGCTAATCTCCATCGAAAGAAGTTGAACATGGCCTCGTTATTATGGTGCCCTAGACCTATCTTGCGCGGCTAAACGCTCCGTCTTACGCTGCATCTTCCGCTTAAGAACCTCACATCTATCACGAGGGTCATCCGAATTCCCCTGCATGAGCTCTCGGAACTCTCGACCCAATTTAAGCATCTCTCTTATGTGCATGATGCTCAAATTTTCTGGAATCGAGCAATTAGCAAACTCCTGAGCGTATGGGTCAACATGTAGTTGAATAACTTATAGGGGCTGTGTAGTACTGGATAATTGTGATAGTGAAGCAGAATTCGGGGCGAAAAGAAGGATACTGAGTGGTCGTACCATTTTCTTTGCGGGCTAGCGTCAAGGCTGCGGTGATACAGGTCTTGATTTGTCGGCCATTCATGTTAGTATACGCCCCATCCTCAGCTACCCCGAGATCAAATTTAACGAACTGCTCCCAGATTTTCTTCTGGGCCTCGGGTGGGTTCTCAAGGCGCCAAATCAAGTCTCTCCAAATCCTCTGCTGTGCCTCGAAGTCCATGTCTGGAAGCTGTATTGGCATAGTTACGCGCGACTCAAGAGCTTGATCAAGTCCATCAACACGGGCTGAAGTGATGAAGAGTAAGGCTTCGGATTCATCTAGGTGATGGAGAAAAATCGAGACCACTGCATATTGGCGCAAATCTTGCATATCGCGTGCTCGAATAAACATGTCAGCCTCATCGAGTAATAACAGGGCTTTCCAGTTGGCAGCTCGGAGACATATTTCTTGGAGTCGGTTCTCAAGAACGTCTAGATCTGTCCCTAGGTCGGCACATGTGATCTTGTACAGCGGAATTCCATGCTTCGCTGCGAGACATTCTGCGCACATCAAGTTAGTCGAGGAAAGGAGGAAAAAGCGAGAGAGATAGTCGTCGCAGTAAGAATTGAGGTCACTGGAGAGTTGAAATTACCTGCTGTGAAAGTCTTTCCTGTCCCAGGATTCCCGTGTAGGAGAATGGTGAGACCGCCCCGGTTTCCTCTCAGTTTGTTATCGCCGTTTTTAATTGACTCATCAATTTGGTAAGTATACAAAGCAGATTCAAGTTTTTTCTTGTCGTCAGGTTTCATAACAAGTTGGTCAAGAGCATCGCCCTGACGCTGCACGTCGCCAATAATATCCTCTAGTAGTATCAGCGCCCATGATCTGTGTTTCAGAGAGAACGCCCATATTCTTGATGGGCAGAACAGCAAAGAATCCTGTACGCTCTTTGAGGAGTCTTCGCTCTTTCTGTTTGTATTATGGGACACTCTCGTGCATACATCCGAGTCGTGCGGAGCCTCAATTGGGTAAGAGAGCAGTCCGATAGTCTCTCCAAGGCAGGTAATACATGTTGCACCACCATGGATACGGCCTGACGTAGGTTTCGCAGCATCCACGTGTTTGCTAGATGTCACGTAGTCTATAACAATCTTGATGGGATCCTGGAATGATCGTCAGTGCGAATGAGCAATATTAAATATTGTAGCTGATTTACCTGTACTTGTCGTGAAGACCGAGGCCATGCCTGGCCATCATATTCCTTATGATTCACGTTGCGGCTGTACTCCCAGAACTTCTTCCCTCGTTCCATCAACTTTTCGGAGAGACCATTCCGGTGTTGGAAGTGCCAGTCAGGAACGATCTCCAGATCTCCGATTGGTAGCTCCGAAGAATAACCACGTACCGTAAGCACCTCGCGTTTCGGTGTCAGCCATTTTCCAGTCATATTATCGAGGTCCAGATATAGACAATAAATTAACATTTTATCAAGACTCGAACTGGAAATTGACTCAACCCTTTCAACCTTGTATGCTCTCCATCCACCCTGGTCTTTTGCAAAAACGGTTGCGCCCGGTGGGTAGATCAACCAAATATCTTCGAAAGCAATTTTCCTGCAGTTTCCCGCCTCTAGCTCATCAAGCTTTTCCCATGTACTAGGACGCTCTTTTTTGACGAAGTCCAGAAGCAGGTCAACATGACGAATGGCATGCTCTCTGGTATCTTGTTGGGCAGCCTGCGAGATTCTCTGCCTATTACGGAAGAGCCATTCATAAGGCTCGACGATAGTTGAAGTAGGTGAGAATGAATCATCGAGTTGGAGGTCACTGAGTGGGCTAATGGAAGCTTGTTTGAGCACACTGCTTACGAGAGGGCATATAATCTTCAACGAAGGCTTCTCATGTATTGGCTGTATCTCAAAAACTGGATCGCCTGTAATGGGGCTTTTCCATTCAAAAGACCCGGGCTGTAATCGCTGAGGCTGTGTGCGATCGACGAAGGGCGGCTATTGAGATATTAGTAAGTGGCTGTGAAGCTACCTACGACTCCGTAACTCTCATACTTGAGACTTCCTAGACCAAGGGTGTCCGCAGAACTGTTGTAGTCGAACCGACTCTACTGTAGTGCCGTCTGAGTCTCGCCTAGTTCTAGCAACCCCGTCGAGTTCATATGAGTCTGATGTTATAGCTTGAGGCGGGATGAAGCTATGATGAGATGAGTGACTGATTGGAGAGACTGGTGACTCGTTTGGGGGACGTAGAACAAGCACTGATGAATGGGAATTGTCCGGAGTAGTTGGGGCGAATTGCTCGGTAGCGACCCTGGTAGCGGGCTTTGATGGTGACTGACCCATCGTGGTTCAGGCGTCAGAATAGGATCGGACTACCAGTCAGTGTATTTGGAGAAGAGAGAACAGCAATGAAAGTGGTGATAAGTATCGAGTCGAAAACGAGAACCCCGGGGTTGTGTAGATCGGGGAGCCACCATTAATAGGAGACCTTGCCCAAAATTCTCACGCATGCCCTGATAGTCTTCGCTTATCATCCTGTTATCCTCCAACTGGCACTCAGAACATCTCACCGCCATGGATTCCGCCCCCTATCATGCAGGCGACACAGGTCCCTGTAAGTTGCCGGATCGGCATCCATAGAAAACGCAGCTTAGAGAGGGAGTGCACACCAAAGTCACCGGGCTGAACCAGTAAGCAGCGGTCACGATACATCGCATTATCACTACATCCTGCGATACGACAGCGGAGTCCAATGATGACTTAGTCCAACAGCTTGAAGAGGCGCCGTATCCAATGAGGCACAACCTCGAGTCTGCCCGTCCCAATATTACTGCACTCGTGCGTCTATCCCTTGCCAGGAGTGCTGCAAGCTCAGTTGTCACTGCAGCCGCCACGCAGTATCAAGGAAGGGCTGTCCGAATCGGTGATGAGCTGCCGCGAGCCTGCAGTTTTGGACCCCTTTCCACAGGGTGGCTATTAAAATAAGCCGAGGAGAACCGGATCGCAGTAAAGCTAAGTGAAATATTGCACGGTAGAGTATAAATATGAGGGTAGCCTTGATCCTGGAGTAGTTCTGCTCAGTTTGTGCTGGCGAAACTTGATATGATACACCTCCTAATACTGTAGAAGATTAGCAAATGAGCATATTATAAGTAGGTACCTTTGCTGAAATAGATTTGTAATAATGCCATACCCACGCACCTAATACGAGTTACGATAAAAGTAGAATTCCTGCTATTACAACTCGACCTCCAATTAAAGCTGAGTTCACGTCTATCGTGTTCATGCCACCCCTAAAATCATCAAGCATGAAGCCGCCAGGAGAGGGCACATCGTATCAGAGCATACCTTTACCGACTGCTGTGGATATGGGGTATGTCGAATCTTCCGAATCTGCTAGTATAGCGTAAACTGCGCTACTACAAGCCAGTCTCATTATTGCTAGATGATAGAGAACGATTTCGGGAGATGTATTAATGTCAATCGTTGAATTATGATAATATATGCTTGTTTTTGATGATGGTCCTCATTAGCAAGCGGCTATTAATACTACGTAGAACCTTCAGGTGTTTTCTCACACAGTGGTGGAATTACTTTCTTCCAGACCGCATGCTTTATTATAGGTACGTACTCCATAGCCGATAAAGAACGTGGAGGAATGTGAGTACCGAACGCTCCTGATTGGCAAGCCGGGTCGGTGATCGGATGCCTAGACCCTGTAGCTGTTAGATAAGAACGAACAAAAACAATCTAAGCTCGATTTGCAAGTTGAGCCAAGACATAACACCGTCTACTAATTCTGTGAGCGACGTCGGATTCTGCCGCTTAGCTCAGTGCTTCGTCTACCACTCGCTTCTTCGTAGCAGAGTTTTCCGCCTGTGGTAAGATTGGTGGCGTATTATTCGCCCTCGGCAATATCAAAAGCTTCCTACACTATACACATCCTTCATTTATTGAATAGGTCTCTCGTTGTGGAAACTTGTGTTTTCAACGTGTTACCTATCATAATGCTTTTTGAACCCAATCAATCAGGGAGGGGTAGGACAGCTGCTAATGAAAAGACGCCACGACTTTCCAGGCACCTAAATTAATTGCTATTACGCCTGATGAAAAGACTCTACAGACTCAGTCCCTTGATTGAAACCAACATCCAGATACACCATCTTTCCCTCACAGAACCTTATTAGTATCACGTGCAGGGAAACTCACTCGCTTTCAATGGTATGTAATGCCAAAATCGAAGACTTTTTTGTGATAAATATGTCCTAATTCTGTATGGGCACTCACAGGACATACTTGGTTCTGCCGCCGCTGTGGGTCAGCTACTCGCGCAAGCCATCAGCCTGTGGCAACAATTCCAAGTTGCACGGGATAGTGTGAAAGCGGCACCTAAAATACTCGCGGACACATCCGCACAGTTATCCAATCTATCGGACATCGTTCTCGAAATCGAGCGCGAGCCAGAACTACGTACCCCTGAAATTCATGCGCAGCTCAACATTATCAAATTCATTACCACTGAGGTCTGCCAGCGAATGGAAATCATGACAAAACTGCAACGCAAGAGTGCCCTGCGGCAAGGGCTACGTGCATGGAGTCGAGGTTCAAGAGACGAGGCAAAGTTAGCAGATGTCCTTAGGCGATTAGAAAATGCGAAGGCTGAACTGGTGCTCCGAATAAACCTAGTTCATCTGAGCATCACTGGCGGTATCGCTGATGACATAGGGAGATTTGTGCAAAGCACCGAGATTTCAAATCAGGCTCAGGCCAAGGAGTCAAGCGGACACCGATTATTGATACAGGGGAACGAAGTCAGGGAAATCGGCGATCAGGCCAACGGCATAATGGGTTTAGAATGCTCGTCAAGGCCCACTACTGCAAGAATAATGGGAAATGTAGCCCATGGAAAGCAGAGAAATTTTATCGGAGGAAAAGGGTCGTTGAAATATGCATGGGCTTAACAATTGATCTAAATCTACGGCTCAAACAGCATCTCTTCTATGTTTGGCCAAATTTCTTTTGTAAAACACTAAATGCCTTAGAATAAGTCCAACGAGGACTATGCCTAAGAGTAACTGGGATGTTCCACAATAATTCTGCCACGAGCCACAACTACACAACAAAATGCATATTGCTTACAGTTAGATTAACTCCCGAAGATGGTTTGAGAGACCTTTGCGCAACAAAAAGTATCTACGACCTGCCTCTGGTGTAGGGTTCCTGGCAATTACAGTCGTAATTTTCCCTTTCGCTCCAAACATAGAAAGTGTGTAAAGGGAGTTAAAAACAGAAGAGGCTATATTGTTTTTCCCTTTTTCATGCACTTCTGTTCAATGTCAAGAGTTGCGTAACAGATTCGCTAGCTGTGTGGTTCTGTTGGTGGTCTTCGCGTGTGGCTTGTATAATTATACCCTCCAGCATTACTATGGCATCACCTCTAGGATGATAAATAACACACGTATATAGACAGAACTATCTTACGAAGGCAGTTAAGATCCCTTCGCGCACCAATGATTGATTGTGCTTATTCTACAGTTGATTCATCAACAAGGTTTCTCATAGCGAGAGTTAGAGACCCTGGACAGTAAGAACGAGGACACTGTCACACGGACCACCCAAGGGATTGGGACTGCCTCAGGCACCCGAAACCTTTGGGCCTAGAACTCCAATTCATGCATATAATCATATGAGCGGCAAGGCTGGCTCTCGTACCCGTTCCGCGCGTTCTCGCGATAACCTGATCGCACCCGCGTTGCTCCCGCGCGTTCTCGTAATAACCTGATCGCACCCGATACAGGCTATACGAAAGCGAGGAACGAAAGCGAAGCTTTTACATATAGAGACAAAGGTCGCCGCCTGGCCCAAGGAGAAGGACTAGACCTTCATGGCCCCCTTGACGCCCTAGATGATTATTATTAATATGAACACTCTTCCAAGCCCTTGAAACAAGCCCTTGTAACAGACACTTAATGCAGAGCGAGAACCCCGGAATATACTAACAAATCATACCGCTTCCTTTGTTTCTTACAAGGTGGTGGGTTTCATCACAGCATAACCCCTTCACTACGAAATCGGAATGCCGAAGGATAACTGCCACCCTCCGAACAATTCTCGTACCATTGGTTGACGTCCAATTGCATGCATGGTAGCTAGCTGAGGGGTAAGATTTTATCGTACTGAGATATTGGTTGGGGGCCAATCATGACTCTCATTCAGTTATGTTGTGAGCTCTATCCAGGCAGCAATGGCAGCCGGAGGTTGCCTCGTTTGCCTGTTTGAATGTATGGCGAACCAAGGTGCGTAAAGCCGATAATGTTTATAAAAGCCCTTCGTCTCTCTCGCTTTAGTCGTAAGGCTACGCTCCCCCAATAAGCCGCTCTCCTAAGAAACGACATAAGACGTCCTCAAAAAAATAGTCGTGTCTCGTGGGATGACCATGAAATTATTTGTTCGGAGTCGCGGTAAGCCTTGCGTGTCCTTTTTGCAACGTTTTCTACTATATTGGTTTCTGTTGCGACTAATCAACCCTTTAATCATTTCCAGCTGGAGTGCAAGCGTACACTCTATGTCCCGAGGATACAGTAGCATCCATGAGACAAAAGATCGGGAAGGACCTAGATCATGAAGGTCCTATCAAGATATGCTTTCCCGGCATCGGTAAAGAGATTCGTGACCACGATGCGTTGTTGAGCCACTTCCCAACCGGGGTGACAGTCAACGTAGACTTGGAGAGCGACTTGGATGACGATGGAAATGACACGCCAGGGGATGGTTTGAGTAATGATCTCAAAATTGGCAAGTGTTCCAAAATCCTCACTTTCTGGAGCTCGCAGCAATCGTACGCTAACTCGCGAACTATTATTGCTCTACCAAATAGGTGGGAACCGAGCCTTTAAGAAGGCACTGCAGTCCAACTTAATATTTGGCGTCAATCAGCAAGCTCGAGGTCGCGCTACAAAAGCATACGTTGTCGAAAACGAGGCAAGCGAATCTGCAAAGCAGAGCAATGCGGTACTATCTGGCATCGAGAGTCTCAGGCTTTTTCTGAATGCGAGCGCAATGAAGACGTGATCGCAATAGCTTGCAGATGCATTGGAAACTGAAACGTTAGCAAATAGGGATATCTCGATGTTGATGAGTGGGAACGAAGACCTTTGAATATTAAACTGTAGAAAACACGCAAATAATACCCATTTGGTTGACGACTTTAGTCATTTACATTTGTATACCTAGCAATAAAGCTGCTGCAAGGATTCCTTACCATAAAAGCTCTTCGTCTTACTCTAGTTATCTACAGTACCTTTTGTAGCAGTAGAACGGTCAGTCACGTGAGCGTCTGCTTTCTTCCTAACTTAACTGGCAAGATTCGGACCGAGATGCCGAATTTCTCCGGTGTTTGTGGCTGTACGTGACAGGAAAACCACTCATGAGAACTTACCTGTACAATGGATGGATCAGTAACAGGCTGAGGATGAAGAGCCTCAACAGTGAACATTTGCTTACCATCTCCTATCGATAAAACATTCTAGACATAGGCCAGCAAACATAAGCTTGATTTGGACTCTAGTCTTGGGCGCTTGACAATCGAAGTTATTTTCTGGACAGGTAGTAAATTAACATGATGGTTCAATTGATTTACAATGTATCGTCAGGACTCAGCTAGACCAGATATCCTCGATATTCATTCACGGCTGATATGAATTTAAGTATTTTACCAGATCATTAGTTATATGTAGATATCTAGATATCACTACATATGTACTTAAAGGGCTACTACATAGGTAGGTACCCCACGCTCGCCAGGGTGCAAGTGGGTAATGCAGGGTGCCCCTTGCGAGGTAGCGCCCTTTGATTAACATGGATTTAAAAATATTGGCGGGGTTCGCCGCAATGTCCGACAGACTACTTATATCATAGAGCACACCTTAAAGCCTTCCTACCATCTAGGTTCCACGCTTTTCCAACCATGGCTTCCAAGGTTCCTTCCGAAGGGCTCGAGAAGCTGAGCAGTGAGTACACAGCAACTGTATTTTGTTTCCCGGTTGTTTCTGCATCTAACATAGGAGTATAGTCAGCGACGCTGGTGTAAAAGCGACGGCCAACGGCGGTGCACAGAAGGGCGATGCGGCCGCGGCGGAGCACTCTGGAGACGAATCCGACGACGATGCCGACGGCCAAGCGCCCGATTCTGTACCCGGCGCTGCCAAGAAGAAGAAGAACAAGAAGCGAAAGCCCAGGAAGAAGAAGAAGGCTCCCACTGCCCAGACCGATCCCCCAAGCGTCTTGATCTCCGATCTCTTCCCGAACAAGACCTACCCCAAGGGTGAGGAGGTCGAATACGTCAACGAGAACCGGTACCGAACCACAGATGAGGAGAAGCGTCATTTGGATAACCTCGATCCCGACTTTCTTAGCGATTACCGCGAGGCTGCTGAGACCCACCGCCAAGTTCGGCAGTGGGCACAGCGCAACATTAAGCCGGGCCAGACCTTGACCGAGATCGCTGAGGGCATCGAGGATAGTGTCCGCCGATTGGTCGGTCATGACGGTCTAGCCGAAGGCGACGCTATTAAGGCTGGTATGGGCTTTCCCACAGGGGTGAACCTCGACCATATCGCCGCACACTACAGCCCGAATGCCGGCAATAAGACGGTGCTGCAGCAAAACAATGTCATGAAGGTCGATATTGGTGTCCATGTCAACGGACGCATTGTCGACAGCGCCTTCACGATGGCATTTGATCCTATGTATGATAACCTACTGGCCGCCGTCAAGGATGCCACCAACACCGGTGTCAAGGAAGCCGGTATCGATGTGCGCCTTGGAGAGCTAGGTGAGAAGATTCAAGAGGCTATGGAAAGCTACGAGTGCGAGATCAACGGCACGACGTACCCCGTCAAGTCGATCCGCAACCTTAGCGGACACACAATTCATCAGTACAGCATTCACGGAACCAAGAGCGTTCCGATTGTCAAGTCGGCCGATACGACCAAGATGGAGGAGGGTGATATCTTCGCCATCGAAACATTCGGCAGCACCGGTAATGGCTATGTTCATGACCAGGGCGAGGTCTCGCACTACGCTCTTAAAGGCGATGCACCTAAGGTTGACCTGCGTCTGACATCTGCCAAGTCCCTCCTGAACGTCATCAAGAAGAACTTCAGCACGATTCCGTTCTGCCGGCGATATCTGGATAGACTGGGCCAAGACAAATATCTACTCGGCGTAAGGCACTTTCACATTTACAACATTAGTAGGTGCTATTACTGACATGAATATAGCTGACTAATCTTGTCCAATCTGGAATTGTTGAGGATTACCCGCCTCTTGTTGATAAGAAGGGTTCTTACTCTGCACAGTTCGAACATGTAAGTCGTCGCTTAGGAACGATATACCGCAGAACTAATTATCGGGTCAGACAATTCTGCTGCGACCTAACGTGAAGGAGGTTATCAGTCGTGGTGAAGACTACTAGTTTTGAAGCGATATATTTGATGAGTCCCAAGTACACTTGACCAAAAATCGTATAATATCCGTGGGTTCTCTAAGGAAGTATTCAGAGGGACATAACTGTCTGCTAAATTTTCACATCACTACCTACGTCAAAGCGCTGTAGCGATAGCATCAGCACAAAACTATGAAACGTAACAAAAATAAACAAAATGAAAAAAGCGTACCACGAGAGACCGTTTCTTCTACAGAAAGGGATCGGCTTTGTACACTGTTTCAAGTAATCTCAGCACGTTCTCATACCTTTTCTTCGTTTGTGTCCATCAAAAAATCCCACTATAAACGAACTCAGTGTCAAATGTATGTTAGGTCAAGGAGTCACTACATGTACTGTACAAGGGTCACAAAGCATCTCGTGTATATAAGCAGGTCTTCCCACCTCCTCTATAGTAGTCAAGTAGTTGAATAGTACGCTCATATACCTCATACTTCACCACTCAGAACTAGAATATTAAACTGTAGATGGGTTTACCTATCTACGAAATGCTTGCGTAAAACTAGCGCAGTGACTAGGTCTTCTAATAAGAAGGCTTGTCACCCACCCTCCAACGGGCATGCTACCCGCTACGAATCGGGCGTGAAATCGCGAGCAGGAAACGAGTTGGTCATCTACCTTGACGGATTAGATCAATACTCTCCGAAGCTCATTTTGTAGTGTCTTAAAAACGACTAGATAACTGTAGTAGCTGCAGGCATTTGTTGCCCATCATGCCGTGTTCGACGGAAAGGTATTTATGTAGTCGAGTTGTGTTAAAGGGATGTGTCATTCGAAACCGTGAGTGAGCTGGTGAAACGCTAGGGGTAGAGGTAGAAGTTAGTGCTCCATCACTATTTTGAAGCAGATGATGCACCGCACCAACTAACTCAATATAGGGGATCCGAGAGATTCGCAAAAATAATCGCATTGCCTAGATCTACCGGCTCAAGGCTCGCCGTGGGCGGTAGATGAACAACGATTAACCAATCCGTGTGCAAACAGTCTTGAATTTTGTGACTTAACTCAAGATGATATTAGCCAACAGATTCCTCCGTAGTCATTAGTTCTACGGTACCTACCCACAACAGCTCTCCATCGCCGCTTAATTAACATGCCGGTTCTTTCTGGATAGATAGACTACATGTTCTCTCTATTCACTTTGTTCGACCCGATCGCAGAACGCGAGAATTTTTGCAAATACGATGTGACGACAGCCGGATAGCTATCCTGAATTTCGTATATATCGTGGAAAACTCCCGCCTAAACGGGTGGTCTGGTCCAGTTGGCTAGCCCGGTGCCGCAAAGATCCAGCTGAAGACTAGCACGAGGTAAAGCGATTTTTACATGTGTGAAACCATAGATGTCCAATCTTCATATATCGGGGAAAAGCTGTAGAAGTGGTTCACTTTCGATTCGGTGTGATCCTGAGATAACCTTTATTTGATAGATTTACGATGTCAACGGCGAAGCTCCCTTTGGATTACAATATTTATCTACTACGCAGCATCGGGCAGTCAGATTCGAGCCATGTCCCCAAACAGCATTAGAAACCGGACATCTTTCTAGCTCTCACGAACAAAATTATCCTGTTGACTAGTAGCATTCGCCTACTGATGCATATATAAGATCCATTTAGTGGTTGCGCCTCATCCACTCGAAAACACGACTTTTTCCTGATCCAAACAACCTTGCTTACCGCTATAATGGTATCAAATGATGAACGTCGGAATATTACATCACTAGCATATCGCGTCCAACCTCGACAGTAACAAGAATATTTCCCGTACCCTACGCTTTGTTATCCCTCAACCTGATGCCCACCCAGCATTCCGCAGGCTTTTTCATAAACCCCTCGTGGGACTCGAGCTTCTGCTGATAGAGTTTGAAGTCGTAGCGATGGAAAGCCGTGCCGATGATGAGGGCCATTTCCATATGCGCGACGTTCTGGCCGACGCACGCCCTCGGGCCGTGAGAGAAGGGGTTGAACGACGACTTCTGCTGCGGCGTCGCGCGGAGCCAGCGCTCCGGCTTGAACTCCTCGACGTCCGCGCCCCAGATGTCCGCGTCGTGATGGAGCGTATAGCTTGGCACGGACAGGACCGTGCCCTCGGGGAAGTGCTCGTCCTCGCAGGAGACGCCGTCCTTCCCCGTCACGACGCGGGGCAGTCCCATCGCCGATGTCGAATGGAGTCTCATAGATTCGTCTATGCATAGTCGTAGGAACTGCAGGTTCTTCACCTCTCCGTGTGCGGCAATTGATGAGCCTGAGGCTATGGCTGCGTCGAGCTCTGCTTGTAATCGGGGCACTACGGCGCCCGGGTTCCGTCGTTCGCCATCCAGTATCCAGTAGATGATCGCGCATGACGTGTTTGATACAGTGTCGGTACCTGCAACGAGCTGCGTATGAGCCTCGCCTACCAACTCGTCACGGGGCATAGGATTGCCTTCGGCATCTTTGCCACGGCGAAGTAGCTCCAGTATATCACGACGTTGCTGGGTTCCCGACTCGTCGCCCTTCGTGGGTTCAAGGCGTCTTGTCACAGCCGCGACCGCGATTCCGTGGAGGTTCGCTTTTGACCGAAGACCTTTATAGAAAAAGGGATGGGGTATGTATCGTGCCCAGGGACGTAAAGCCGGCAGCCATCCAAGGGTATTGTTTACTTGTCCCCGCCGATTGAGCGATTCAGCGCCCGGCACGTAGGTAGCGGGTTCACCCGGCCGAGTCGACTGAACCTCATCCCGGCCTCGCTGAACCATGCCGAACGGTGCACCGAAAGCTAGATCGCCGATGATGTCGAAGGCTAAGAAAGTACACCAGGGTCTGATATCCATCCGTGCGTAACCGTCCCCGCCAGGGTTCGCTGCTATGCGATCCAGTTGAGCAACCCATCGCTCGAGGTTCACAGACATATAAGGCTCGAAATCGTGAACGGCGCCAGGTGAGAAGGCATTCGTTATAAGCTTTCGCTTTCTGGCATGCTCATCTCTATCTCTTACTGTAAACTGCGTACATAAAAACATGTTAGTCGAGACGCTAAGTTCTGTATCATAGAAATTGCTAGATCATACGAACAAGGAGACTAGAACATCAGGCACGGGAGGTTTTGGTACGTACGACATCAGGGAGATGAGGGACGAAAGCGTCATAGAAGATACTGAGCTTCTGTCAGAAAATGAACTGAGCCCGCACGTGGACCTAAGAGTTTACATACTCCTTCAAGAAGCCATTGCCGTGCGCATAAACGGTGCGTAGACCCTCTGGCGTGGCTATCGACACATGATTGAATCCCACGCGTACGACTTTACCATATTGTTGGTGAGCCGCGTGTACTGCAGCACTCCAAGTTAGCTGTCATCATCTTCGGCAATTGAATGTTTTATGGCCGTGAGAAGCTTATTGGACATGCTTCCAGTCCGAAAAATAGTACTGTGCCCCCGAAACAAGATGAAGATGAGATTGAGAGTGACTTGCTCCAGGCATATCTCTGGCCTCTCTGTGCCCCGAGCGCCAGCCATATGTTGCTAAATTTGCTGATGAATGGCCCCGGGATGTGTCTGAGGTGTTCGTAGGTTGTAAAATACGGTACTACCCAATAGTAAACTACCCATACGGGCAAGAGTGAGATTAAAACTATCGGATGGAGTAATGCCATTATGAGATAGAGGGATTCAAAAATGAAAAGGACGATTGTCCCTGACGCTACATGTAGGCGAGACGGACAACAAAAGAACAGGTTCCTCGCTACTCTCCATAGCACACATCCCACTTTTTTATACAATACCGCATTCTATACCACATGATAAGTAAATGTGATATGTCCAACACTCTCACATATGTAGCAGAGGTAAGGGCATGATTATCCACTCTTGCGATGCCGGCAACTCAACACGCAGTTTGGTTGCCCAATCAAGCCACGCTCTGGGACGATTCCGAGACAAGGTAGCCGCATATGCATACTTACGGCGCAGGCGTCTCGACCAAAGGCAATACCACGGAGGAAAATTCTCTCTTGTAATGTAAGGCAAGGTATCATCATAGTTCATTCGTTTAGGATTGACGTACAGCTCAAGTGCCTCATTAAAGAATCAGGTGTCATCATCGTGCTTATCGCCATCCAGGCCAGCGAGGAGCATTATAACCAGTGTTCACTATTGATGTGACGGCATTAATCAGCATATGTACAGGCGACTCGGATGTCCAAGAAGATACAGAACTCGGGTGCGGGGAGCTATAAGAGACCCAGTTACTCCTTGCCTTACATTGACCGATCACGCGACGGGGTTTGACGCAGAGTGTACGAATAATAGTGTAGAGAATATCATTCTCTAGTTCTTCGAATTAAGGGAACCCAGCGCTATTCCCATATCGATCAGCCACAGCTGAATGCCCGCAACTTTGTCGGTGAGATCTTCGTTAAGTTGTTAATTTCTGTGAGTATAGGCTACATTAAGCCAACTGGCCTAATCGGCTACTAACATGGAGAACAGTCGTTCAACATGATCATCGACCCAGGCCATGGCCTGAGCCATGACATCTGCGGCGCGTAGCTCGCAAACAGCGGTCACATGTACGCTGCGTTGGTGTCGAGCTAGGTAGAAGGGATGAGCTTCCCATTGGCAAGATCGTGCCAGTAGTCGCCCAGCCGTGCGGTTATAGGTTGGCTGAGTCGAGCTGATTCGAATTCACCTTCTTGAGCGTCTGTCTACAAGATGCTTTCTCGCGAGATCCTCCCTGGTAAAACTCGATGCTTGGGTTCACTTCAGCCACAGTGGGTTGTTGGTGCTCCGGCTTAGGATGCAGGTCAGATGTTGGACGAATAGAAGTCCTCCGACATGTTCCCTTTCTTGGGAAGATTTCGTTAGTCTTTACACAGCATTAGTCTGCAACCAATGAGGTGTGCAGCTTGAGGGAGCTAACGTTGCATATAAGCTCCCACAGTTCTCACCTGAGATCGCTGGCTCAGACCGACTATGACCGTAATAAAACCGAGTAGTCTCTTTATGGAGTCTCGCCAACCAACACGCAGTCATGCTATCATTTGCCATTCATCGATAGCAAAAAGGAACCCACGACACTGACCTCCTGCTTTCATTCAGTGGTTTCTCCGGCTACATATACTCAGACCCCGTCTCGTTGACTTTCTCCCCTTACGAGGACCAGACTTGATGCCAACAATGTTTAGGGCTATAACGCCTCATTTCCAGCAACATGGTATTGGCGCTTTCTGGCCGCTCACTACAGAAGTTGACCTGGTAGCATATTTCGCAAAACCACCTGGACCCTGGGGATCGTTACAGTAGCTAAGGATTTCGGGAAAATGAAAGTAGTGCAAAGAATACTCACACAACCTACCTGATGAGGCATCGAAGATGCATCGGTTTCGCCGTATCTATCAACTAGAACCAATCGCGACGCCGCTACTCACACTGCGTCACTGTAACCAACTCAAGTAGATATTTTCTATTCATTCGCACACGTGGTTCAACACGCATAATAAATTTAACTTTTTTATTTTCCTAACGCGAGCTAGGTCCCAAAAACAAGGGCATCTTCAAGCTGTCTTGAAAACCCTTTTGTTCTTCTCCTCTCCAATGTAGAGGGGAGCAAAGTTGTGATGGATGCACCAAGCGCACAGCTTCTCCATTTGCCCGGACACGATCCAACGTTGTGCCTCCAGCTCATCCCTCTTTATCCCTGATCCATTCCGTATAAAATCAGAGTTCCCGAGTCCCCGAACCAAAATATCTGTATACTTTACCATGTAATATGCCATGAAGAACGGAAAGAAAGTGGAAACAGGAGAGGAAGCGTAGCTTTACAGTTTCCACTTCTCCCATTTCCTGCTTCAAGTATAAACATTACATATCATACAACGTAGGTCATCTCAACTTTTCGGACACGCTTCCATATTCGTACTGTTCGCTTCGGCAAGTCTGTTTCCAAAGCAATCGCTCGAGGAACAGATTAATATCTGCCGTGGCGCCTAGCCCGTCCGGTGCCGATATCGATTCTGCTCATCTCCTCCATGAGCGCCATATCTTCGATCCCTCGCGGCGCGGATGTCGATTGTCCCAGGCCGCCACTCATCATAGGAATCTTAGCGGGGATAGGAGGGCCGGAATTATACCCGATACGGGCGACTGCGAATTCATCGTCGAAAGACGGGCCATGGTTCTCATAGTCAAACGTGCTTGCCCGGACTAGAGCGCGGGGTGGTGTACTATTCCGCTGGTGTGCGGTCGCTGGTCCGAGTGGACTCGAGCTGGCAGAGATGGGGGCCGGCAAGGCAGAAGCCCGGTGACTCTTTTTCTGAAGACGATTGCGCCCTGTGCTACTGGAACCTGTAGGTTCGGGGGTGGGATATGTGATAGGCGTCAAGGCTGTGGACTGTGGGCGAGCTGCGATTCGAAGCGGCCGACGTCCGGATGGCGGCATGGGCTGTGCGCCGCTGAGGACCGGACGTGACCGTGTCTCGGTCGGCTGGGCAGGCTTCTTTGGTTCTGGCTCAGGGGCCCAAGTATCCATCGGCAAATGGTCCGAAGGATCAATCTCTCGTCCATCCGGCGTAACAATCTTACCATCTCGAGTGTAATCCGCAGATTTGGAACCCTCTCTCGAAACGGAGGGGTTGAAAGTATCGTAAGAATCTGGCCCAAACGGTACCCCAGATAATCTTCGAGGCTCAGACGGCGGAGGTGCTGGGCTGACAGACTTGCGTTTAATCGTGTGATTGGCACTGGGGCTTGGAGACACCCTACGATAGTCCGAACTCTCCACTGCCGCAGACGGAGTGTTAGGCCCGCTAGAATAGGCGACTGGTGCTCTCTCGTATGCCCTTGAGCTAGCCGGCTGACTATGGGGCGAGTAGCTAGCAGCATAATGTGACGGAGGCTCGCTGTGTTGTCTCCCCCTAGAGTGCACGACCATTTGCATAGGCTGGGTGTATCGGCGCTCCTGCCTCTTTTCCTGATGAAACCGCTCTGATACCTCACGTACTAAACTAGGGTCGACCCCGGGAACAAGAGTTGCGGGAACTTCCGGGGAACCATAGTCAATTCTGTTAGGTATTTGGTTGTCCAGCTCGCCCATTTGATTTTGGTACTGATATATCTGGTATGTCTGTGGACGAGGAACATGCGTCAACGCCTGTGAGTAGTCCGCTGAAGGCATGGGCGATGGGGAAGCGCTTTCGTTATAGCCGTCGTAACGTGTCAGAGACTGAGTTTGGCCAGGGTTACACTGTTCATGAGATACACTCCCGTGCCCCGAGAGATTTAAAGGGGCTGGGCTAGAGATAGGGTCAAACTCCGGTTCATCGTATTGTGACATACTATGGCGAGTTCTGGATTGCGGTGGTGTCCATGACTCAGGTACGTCTTCTACTGTGGGCTGCATTGGGCGAGGATGCGCATTATACGCCGAGTCGTACGATTGATGCCGCGGTGCCGAGGAGAGGTTCGGATCATAATCGATATGCTGCGGACCACTTTGTAAACTAGGAGCAGAATCGTAAGGCCGGTAGCTAGGCCGGCCGGGATATGCCGACGACTGAGAAGAGACTGAGGTGACCGAATATCGATGCGCCTCGTTCCGTAACACGTCATGTCGCATAGGTGGTGTAGCCTTGTGTGGAACAATGTCATAACTACCATGATTCATCGCGTTTGCATCTGGCAAGTGTCCGGTAGAATTCCTCGCTCTATGGGCCGGAGGCAGGGGGGGTTGCCTACCGTCTTCGATGGAACGGCGGTGCTGAATAGATGGCGGTTGAGTGTTATAACTTGGGCGTGCATTATTATAGACCGCCATACTATCAGATTCGTGAGGTCTGGGGGCAGCCGAATTAGACTGATAAAATGGGTCATTCTCATATTGCGGAGTTTGAAAGTTTTCGAGTCTTTCAACTCCTCTCTGGAGCTGATAGTCTTGATGCGGAGGCGGACCAGAGTACTGGTATCCCGAACTATGGGCTGGAGAATAATGATCGGGTTGAGGATGTCGATTTGGGGGTGATGCGCTATACTCGACGAGCTGAGATGGGACTTGATTCGGGATCGGGCCGCTCGGAGGGTTAGACTGCACTCTTGGAGGCGTATTAATAAGCTCAGATGCGTGTGCGGGAGCTTGTCCGGTGATAGGGTCGGATGGCAACGGGCGCCTCTTCACAACCGGCCTCTGACTTGAGCTCGCAGCATCTGGCTCGGCGCCTGAAGTAACGGGCTTCGGTTGCACAGCTGGCTTTTCGGGTTTGGGCCGACGATCGTAGTACGTGATCTCGATTCTGATGCTGCCAGCATATTTCCCCCGGCAAGAGAGATTGTGCCATTGGTCGCTTTGCCCTCCGCCTTGCACGACAATATCGCGCAAGTCAATCCATGTTTCGCCAATCAATTCCGTCTTCTTATCGTCATTATAGAGCGATAATTTAAGTTGATAGTAGTCGGGCGAGTCGTGGACGGTAAACCGAAGTTCTTGGTCCCTACACAAGAATCACCAGGTTAGAATGCATGCCCGCTTTCGCAACAAGCCTCGAAGTACGTACCATTTGGGCGTCTGGCCGCCTCGAATATCTGTTGCCGTTTTCTTGGCCTCTTTACCTAATCGCGCAGCGCAATAAGGATCTTGTTTTCCAATCGTCTTTCGGTTGGGCAGGTTCTTGGCTCGATCGACTATTAGAACCAGGGTACCGATTTCCGGACCGTCAATGCTCATATCAGAGAAAATGCCGGCCGTGTGCATGCCAGTTAGCGGATTGGGGAGTTTGACCTTGGTCGCCGCCATGTTGCTACTATTTTACTTGGGTGCTCTTTCGCAATGGTATTCCTAGTGACGACTTCAATTGGGTGTTTGGCTGCCGTCGGCCTGGCTTCGTTGACATGGATGGGACCCCGGCCCAAGTCCCAAGCGCATGTAAATAAAGAATGAATAGGGGACTTGGAGTAACGAAATAGTCAAGGCCCGAACAAACAACGAGAAGAGAAATATTAAGAAAGGATGATGCCCAGGCCTAGACGTAGGGAACTAGCTCACAGCTATGCTGTAGGAGAATTAGAAGACGAAAAGAAGATCAAGAGGGAGGATGAATGGCACTTCATGACGCGCGCAGCAGCATGTGTTAATGTGAAGCTCCCGGTTGGTTGCTGTGCCCAGCCAATCGACTTTACGTATGGTCGCTGCGCAGTGGCTGGTCTCTATGCTTAAAAATCGACGAGGTTGGTCTAGTGTATAATAGTGGGTACTGCCAGGCAGTGCCTTGGGGTACCGGACAACCCGAACAGGCGCCGAACAAGGGCTTTGTTTAGTGGAGTCGCTGCCAACCGACGCGCTTATTGGAGACAACTTGGTACCTTGCTGTTGTACCTTGCCGCTGTACCTTGCTGTGTGCAGTGCTCGTTTATGATTTTGTTTCCGTGCAACATCCGATTAAGCCTTCCCGTGTTTTAGACGAACCTATCTAAAACAAACAGGAATAAGAATTTAATTGAGTAGCACGGCACCTTACCAGCCAGACTTTTATTATAATAGATACTTGACCCTGAAAACTTGTTTTTTAAGACAACCTTATACCAATGTTCCAGCTTCCGACTGCGCCTATGCGAACAAACTTAGATACCTAGGCAACCAAATAAACCACACTGCCATCTTTCCCCGTTACCATTTGCAAAGGATATCACTGCCTCGTCGGGCTAGCGGGACCAGGTACGCAAAGCCTGACACGCAAGCCCTAAGGCAATGCACGGGTCACTACTGCACGGGCATCTACGGTGAGAACTACAGTGGCCTCCGACCGTCCAATCGTGTTGACTTGGAACACACATTAACTTTACTTGACGCTTTCGACTTGCACCGCTCAAATCTTAATTTGGGTGGAAACGGTTTGGACTTAGACTAGACTACTTGTCCAGTAACTTTTTAAGTTAGGTACAACATAAGCGGTCACGTATTGACTGACCAAGGGATGACGTTCTCAAAATGGCAAGCGTCACCCAGGGTTTCGATTTGACAAGCCACATTCTCGCCCTGAAAGCTGCTACTAGAGGATCCACCCCTAGTGGCCCCCTCTTCGCTACGCTCAAAGGGCGTTAAAACTATAAATTAGGTTATAACCTATGAATTATTTAGCAGTTGCTCCATTACTAAATTTATATATAAATTTAACTTTTTATAAATAAACTATTATATATTATATTATAACTACTTTAATTACTATAAATATAAAAATTAACAAATTAATTATATATAATATTTAAACTTAAAAAACGCGTTTTTTAGTATTTTAAGCTTGTTGTAAGCTATATAAGCTATTATATTATACGCGCTTTTTAGCTATTAAATCGCTTTTAAAGCATTTATATTATTTTTGTAAAACTATTAAGCAAATCGTTTTTTTTATTGTTTATATTGTTAATAGTTTAAATAGCTTTATTTATGTTTATTTTAAACTTTTTTTTGTTATTAAAAATATAATTTAGCTAATTTAAGCTATAAAAAAGCTTAAAAAAATTATATAATAAAATAAATATATTAACTAATTTAAAGCTAGTTATAAATTTAGCAGTAGCTTTTATAGTTTTTAAAAGCATTAAAAAAGGTTTATTTTTATATATAATTTACTTTAAAAAAAGTTGTAAAGTTATATTAATTTAAAAAAATAGCTGTTTTTAAAGCTTTTTGTTTGTTTTTAAAGCTTAAAAAAAATATTTAAAACTATAAAAAATAAACTTATTAACTTTTTTAACTTTTTAAAGCTAGTTTTATATATAAAAATAGCGCTATTTATATAACTTGTAATAAATGTAATATAAGCAAAAGGTTTAAATATTTAATTTTACTTATATTAGGAGAAAATATTTTACTTAAAAAAAAAAAGGAAAGAAAAGTTTAAAATATAAGTGTGTGCAGCTAATATATATAAGATTAGCAAGTAAGTTAAGTATTTATTATAGTTATAACTTTAATAAATGCAAACAGTTATGCTTTACATTTTATAGCTATATTTATTAGTTATATAAACTATTTAACTAAGCTATTTATTAGTTAATAAGTTTATAACAATTTTTCTTTTATAAAAAAACTTGGCTTAAGTTTTTTGTTTTATATAAAGCTTTAAACTGCAAGTTTGTTTAAATTGCTTATATAAAAATTCGAACAATAAGTTTTTTTAATTAATACTTTTAAGATTAAAAGGTTTTTTTTAGCTAGCAACAATTAGTTAATTTGCAAAAGCTTTTATATTTTTAATTCTTTTTTAATTAAGCTAACAGTTAATTTTTTATAAGTACGTTTTTTAATTACTGCTTGTTAATTTTAACATTTATGCATTTTTTTTTTTAACTTTTTAAAACTTGTTTTTATAAGTTAATTATTGTTTTTATGTTTAAGCGTAAAGTTTTCTTTTTTTGCGGCTTATATTTATTTATTAAAACGTAACAAAAGTTTTACAACATTTAAATTTTTGTTATAATATTTTTTAATTTTAACTAAAGAATTTTTTAAGTTTGCTGCTAAATACTATTTATTGTTATATTTTTATCTTTTTTATACAACTTTATAAAAAAGCTTATAGTATTAAACATAAAACAAAATTATTTTTTTAACTTTTTATTCTTTTTTTTTTAAATTTAAGTTAACAATTTTTTTATTGGGCTGTTTATACTTTTAACTTAAAAAAAAGTTGTTAAAATACTTTTATAGTTAGTTTATATAAAACTATTAACTTTTGCGCTAATTGTTTAATAGTTTTAGCTTAAAAGTGTTAAAGTTATTCGGTTATATTTTAATAATTTTATAATAGTTTTTAGTTATTAAATAGTTAAGCTTTTTATTAAAACGATTTGTTTGTTTGCTTTTTTTACGTAAAATATAAACATAGTTATTTATTGTAAAATCGGGATTATAATAGTGCTTATTAGCTTAAGTTATTATTTTTTGCTAGGTTTTTTTAATTTGTAGTTAAGCTACTTTAACGTATTTTTGTACTTTGTGTGCAAAAGCTTAAGCTTTTTTACGATTTAACTTTTTTTTAAAAAAGCATTTTTTTAATGTTTTAGCTTTTGTTTTTAACTTTTAATTAAAAGTTATTTTTATAAAGCGTTTTATTAATACTTTTTTTAGTGTTAAACTGTTTAAAAACTTATAAAGTAATAAAGCTTATATAACATTTAAAGTAAGCAATACTTATAACTAGTTTTTTTAAAAGTAATTTATAAAAAGTTATAATTGTTAGTTTATTTATTAATATATAATTTTTACTTGTTTTATTGTTTGTTTATATTTAGCAAAAAAAAAGTTTAATTTTATTTTATAAATTTTCGAAAGTTTATTTATAAAGTTAACAATAAACTGCAAACTTTTATCGCTTATAAAAGTTTTAAGCTACTTAAATATTTAATATAGTTTTTAATAGTATATTTTTGTTATAGCTTTAACAATTATAATATTTTTATAAGCTATAGTTTATAAAATTTTTGTTAGCTTATTAATTACGCAAAAAATTATATTATTGTTGTTTTTGTTAAATAAAAAGCTTTTAAAGTTTATTATTATATGTTGCTATAAATGCTTTAATATTTTTAAAAGCGTAAGTTTTCTTAGTGTTTTATTTTAAAAAACTTTAAATAGTTTACAAAAATAATTTGTTATATAACGCTTAATATTTTTATATAAGCTAAGCTACTAGTATTTTTAAATAATTAGCTGCTAAGTTTTGCTTTTTTTAAAGTGCGCAATAGTTAGCTTTAAATATACTTTTTTAATAACGTAAATGCATAAGTTATTAATATTAAATATTACTAATTTGCTTTTATACAAAAATAAGTTATTAAATATAAATTATTTAAAGTAGTTAATAGCTTTTTTTTATAACTAATATTTGTTTAAACTAAAATTTTTACGGTTTACTTTTAATAATATATTAGTTAATACTATTTTAAACAATTATTGTTAAATTAGCAGTATTGCTTATACGTAAGTATAACTTACGTACAGCTAATAGTTTTATTTGTTATACAAATAAAATAAAAAGTTGCGCATAAACCGCGCATAAACTGTTATTTATTTATATAGTTTTTTTTTATATAAGTAAAACTAGCTTGCTTTTTTACTTTTTAAAAATATAAATAAATATAATAAACAATAAGTTTATTTTTATATTAATATAAGTATATACGTATAAAAGCAAAAGCTACTAATATTAATTAATAGTTATATTAATAATTATAGATTAGCAAAATAAAAAAACGAAAGCTTATTGTTAAAAAAACAGTTTTTATGCTATTTTTTAAAACGGTTCGTACAAAAGAAAAAAATTTAGTAAATTTTAACGCAAACTAAAACAAACGTGTTAACGTTAATTTTTTGTACAATTTAAAACTAAAATATATTTGTTTAACTATTAACTATATTAATTTAATTTATATAATATAAAACTAAAATATATTTGTTTAATTGTTAACTATATTAACTTAATTTACTTTTATATAACTAATTAAAAAAAACAGTAAGTTATACTTATATTTTTTAATAACTATAGTAATAACATTATTATTAAACGCAAAAAACTTTATTTTTATGTATAAAAAAATAAACATTAGTACAAACATATTTGTTAAAATTTAAAAAAAAAAAACTAACAAAAAATATTAGAACATTTTTATTAATTTTATAAAACTATTTAACTTTAAAAAAATAATTACGTATTTTAAGCAATATTTATATAAATATATATAAATAAAAATTAAAAAATAACAAATTATATAATTTTATAAAATTAACTTTTAAAAATAAACAACATATTAGTTTTTATATGTTGTTTATTTATTTAAAAAAAAGCTTATTGTTATAATTAAACATAATAAAACTGTATAACTGTTAAAACGTTCGTATAATAAAAAATTAGCTTGCGCAACAAGCGTTAACAATAGTATAAACTTCGCTATTTTTTTAATTAAACAACTTATACTGCTTTTTATATAATAAAACACTTTAAATGTTTTAAACTTTGTTTTTTTTATATATAATGTTTTAACTTTTATACTTTTTTTATATAAACAAATTATACTAAGTATACGCTTTAATATTTTTAGAACTAAAGCTTTAACCGAAAATACTGCAAAAAATTCTTGTATAAAAACATATTAAATTTTTACTTTATTATTGTATAAAAATTTTATTTATTAGCTGCTTTTTATATATATTATATAAAATAGTAACTTTAACTTAAATTTATTTAATGCTTTTAATAAAATATAATAATTGGATTAAAACTATAACAAAAAATTGTATAATATATTATATAATAAAGCTTGCATTTTTATTTTAACTTGTTATTAATTTAAAATTATAAAAAAACAATATTATGCAATATTTTTAACTATATTAAAAAGTTAAGCTAAATAGTATTATATTAATTATATTAAACTTATATAAAAATAAAATAAAATGTATATAATATTAAACATATATTTTAATATAAAAATAAATTATAAACAATATTTTGCTAATTAAGCAATTATAAGTTTTATATAAATAAAACAAAACAATTTTAATAAGCTAATATTAAAAGTATTAAAAAAACTTTTTAATAAGCTTTAACTTATTTAACGTACGTTAAAACTTAGCTATAAAAGCAAAATATTTTTTTATATAGCTGTTATATAAGCATGTTTTAAAATATTTTAATTAAAAACTGCTTTTATAAATATAAAACTTACGTATAAAACCTTATTTTTAAACTTAAAAATAATACTACAAATTTTTATAAACTAAAAAGTAAGCTAGTTTTATATAAATAAAGCATACTTTATAAATAAACAATATAACATTAATTATTTAAAAAAGTTATATAACAATAAAAAATATAAAAGCTAAAAGCTTTAAAAATTATATAATAAACTTAAAAAAAAATGCTTTATTTATAAAAAAAACAAATGTTAATTTACTAATTATATATAGCAAAAAAAAACGTAAGCTAAAACGTAATATATATTTATTTGTAAAACATTGGACTAACTAGCACTTTTATATAAAAAATACAATATATTTGTTTTAAACTATAAAAGTTTTTTAAAAGCTTTATATAATAACGATTTAAATAATATTTAAAATTTAAATATAAGCAATAAAGCTACTTAATTTTTAATAAACGCTGCTTATATTTATTATATAACTAAAAAAAACATTTATATTTAAAACAAAAAAATTTTTATAAACAATTTTTTTTTTAAAAGCTAATATAGTATAAAATACTAAAGCATTTTTTAAAATATTAAAGCAACAAAAGTTTTAACTATAAAAAAAGCTTAAACTAAAGCTTTTATATAAAAAGACTTTTTTATACAAATAAACTAAACTTTAAATAATATTTTAATTTAATTTAAAAGCATTTTAAGCTTTAAAGCAATTAAAACAATAAACATTTTAACTTTAGTTAAACAAATAACGTTTTATATTTTTAAAGCTTTTATTTTTTTTTTTTTTTTTTTTTATAACGCAAATAAATTATATATATATTTTAATAATGTTTTAAATATTATTGTATAAAAAAACAAAACAACTATTTTTATTATATAAAAATAAAAACATTTATTTTTTAATATAAGCTAGCAAAAAACAATAGTTTATTTTATAAAAATAAAACTTTAAAAGTTTTATAAATAGTTCAAACATTTTTGTACGAAAAAACTGCATACTTTTTTAAAAAAAGCAAAATATAACAACGTTAATGTTTTTATACTATAAAAAATTAAAAAATTTTGCTATTATTATTAATTATATAATTAGTTTTTTAAAAAATTTAAGTTTTTTTTAAAAAACAATTTTAACTTTAACTATAAAATCGTTATTAATATTATATAAATTAACAAACAATTAATTTTATACGTTATTAATATAAATATTTCGTTTTAAACAGCAAAATTTTTAAAATTTTTATTTATATATAACATTTAAATTATATTTTGCTAATATTAAATTTTTGTTTATTAAAAACTATTAAACTTTATTATATATAACTTTAGTATAAATTTTACATTAAAAAAATTCCGCAATAATATATAATTAACTAAAACATTATATAAAAAAATACTTGTTAAAACATATTAAGCTGTTAATAAAATTAAACAAGCATATATATTGCTTTATTATATGTTTAACATTTTATACAAAAAAATCGGCTATTATATAAACAATAAAATAATACTTTAAATAGCTATAAAAATATTAAATAATATAGCTAAACTAAATAGCTTAGTTTTAATTTTGCTAGTTTTTAACGCATACTTTAAAATTAACAATAATTCGCTTTTTTTGCTTAATATTATAAAAAAAGCAAAAGTTATATAAAAAGCTATAAAAATGCTATAAAATATTTATATAAAAATAAACGTTAATTAAGCTATATATATAAAAAATAAACTTTTTTTATTGTATAAAATATTATTTTTGCTTTTATAAAATAAAATTATAGTTTAAAAAAAAAACAAAAATTAAACTAAACTTTATAAAATTTTTTCGATCGAAAATTAAAACGTTATTATTAATATAATAAACAAACCTACAAAATTTTGTTATATATAAGTTAAACTATACTATAAACAAAAAACTTTTTCGAACTTTTCGTACAAAAAGTAAAATATTTTATATAATTAACTATAAGCTGTTAAACAACTATAGCTAAAACAAAAAAGCAAACTTTAAAAAACAGTTATATTATTTACTGCGTTTATTTTTGCAAAAAAAAAAAAAAGTTACGCATTAGTTATACAACTAAAATAAAACAGTATAATTAATATATTAAAAACTTTATTTTAAAAATTAAACGTAGCTAAAATTAACAATTTAGCTACTTAAAATATATTTAAATTTATATAATATAATTTTAAACAATATAGCTATTTACGAATTTTTAAAACTAAGTTTGTATAAAAAGTTAAAAATAAAACAATTAAGCTATACGAAAAGTTTAAGCTAATTATTTAAAGCTATAACAATAATAGCAAAAAATATATTTTTATATAAACATTAATAATTTAACAAATAAACTAGCGTTTAATTTTTATACTAAAACTTTTATTAATTTAAAACTATAAAATGTAAACAAAACTATAAAACATTTTATAAGCTTATACTTAGTTGTATAACAAGCTTACTTAAAAAATATATATATATTTGCTAAAAAAACTTAAAAAATAATACTTTAAAAAAACTTTATTTAAAATTGTATAACTATTATATAAACTTGCAAAATTTAAGCTTTATTAATTTAAAACTTATTATAAATATTACTATATAAAACTTAAAATAAAAGTTTTTATATATAACTTATATTTTTTATATATTAAAAAAAAACTAAACAAATTTATAATTATAAGTTTTTAAACAAATAATATTTTTAATATTACTTTAAAAAAATTTTCGTACAAAAAAAAAAAACATTTATACTTTTAAGCAAAAACAAAAACAATTTTAAGTTATAACTAACTTGTTATTAAGTTTAATAAAAGCAAAATTTAGCTTAACAAATAAAACTTTGTTTTTATATAAAAAAAACAAGCGCAACATTTAAAAATAATTAATTTTTATATAAACAATTTTTTATAACAATATATTATATAACGTGCTAAAAATGCTTATATTACTTTAATATGTTAATTAAAAGCTTTATATAACTTATTAGTTATAGCGTAAGTTAAAAAGCTAACAAAAAAAAACATAAAAACATTAAACATATAGCTATAATAATAAATAAACAACTTATAACAAAGTTTACGCTTTATATTATTAAACTTTTTGTTAAATAGTTAAAAGTATAATATTATACGTAAATAAAACGTGTAAAACAAATAACTTATATATTAATTTTGTTTTTTATTAAAAAAAAAAGTAAAGCTTTTATACGCAAGATTTTTTGCTTAAGCAAAAAATTTTATATATGTGTATTATTTATTTAATTAAGCTAACAAGTTATTTAAACAGTTATATAAAAAGTTTTGCACACAATTAACATTAATGTTTTAACATTAGCTTTTTTTTTTTTAACTATAATACTTTTTTGTATAACTGTTTTATAAACAAAACTTAAAAAACTTTAAACGTAAAAAAAATATAAACTATAACATATAGCTATTTTGTAGCTAATATAATCGCTTAATAATATATTAAATTGTTAATTTTAAATAACTTTTTTAACTTGTTTATTATATATATGTTATATAACTATATGTTAAAAAAATAGTTCGTACGTAAAAAAAATAAGGAAAAAATAAGCTATAACTGCTTTTAGTTTTAGCTTGTTAAAAACGTATATTATTAAAAAAAAAGTGTAAAATTTGCTGCTTTTATATATAAATAAAATCTTTTCGTGCAGTTTTTTCTTTTTTTCTTTTTTTTTTTTTTTTTCGAACGTGCGCGCATATATATATATATATATTATACGTATATTTTTAGCTATAATTTTAAAGTTATGCTAACTTTAAAATAATAGCTTGCGTAATAGTAACAATAATAATAATAATAGTAGCAATAACAGCAGTAGTAGCAACATTAGCAGCAGTAGTACTATTATTATTACTATTATTATTATTATTATTATTATTATATATAAAGTTTTTTAGCTGCTATAAAAATTGTATTAATAGTTAAAGCAATATTATTAACAGCAATAATAATATAACTGCTGTTGTTTTTATTACGCTTTTTGTTTATTTGCGTTTTATATTTGCTTTATTTAACAAAGTTGCTTAGTTTAACAACTTTTTTTATATAATTAATAATAGCATTATAAAAATGTACTATTTTTTTATAAAAACTTTAGCTTATTAAACTTTTATATAGTTTTTTTATATAAACATATATATATTTTTATTTTTTTTTTTTATATAAACGTTGTTTAATATATTATGTTTGCTTATTAATTTGTTTTGCTATATAATAACAAAAAAAAAGCATTATTACTACTGCTTTTTTTTATAATATTATTTTTAAAATATTGTTTAATAACAATTTTGCTAATATTTAAGCTAAGCTTGTTTGCTATAAAAGCTATTTTTAAGCTATTTTAGTTTAAAGTTATAATAGCTTTATAGCTAGTTTATACTAAAATAGTTTGTATAATAGCTGCTATAACTACAATAGTACGCTTTTTAAAGCTTATTGTTAAATTTTTAGTTTTTAAAGTAGTATATATAACGCATACATTTAACGCTTATATAAAGCTTATTGTTTTATTTATAGTTAAATTTTTATAAAAAAAAAAAAAAAAAAAGTAGTTTTTGCGTAAGCTTTTTAAAGTAATTTTTGTTTAAGCTTTTCGGAATAGTTTTTAGCTGGGCTTTTTAAAGTAGTTTTTTTTATTTAAGCTTTTCGGAGTATAAATATAAGTTTTTATAAATTTTCTGCTTTTTTTATTTTTTTTTATGCTTATATATAACATTTGCTTTTATATAATTTTAAATTATTATATAAAATGCTTTAAACTATTATATAAAATACTTTAAACTATTATATAAAATGTTTTAAGCTATTATATAAAATATTTTAAACTATTATATAAAATACTTTTAGCTATTATATATAATACTTTAAGCTATTATATATAACTTTTTATAGTTTTTTAATAAATATTTTAACTTATATAAATAGTTTGTTAATAAAAACTAAAGTTTTTAGCGCTTAATTTAAAATACGCTTAATAAATATATTTATTAAATTATTTTTGCTATTAATTTATTATATTTTAAAAATTTCTTTTTTTTTGTATAATTTTTAAAAAAACATAATATTAATTATTAGTTTTTTTTTTTACGTTATTTTTAGCTTAACTAAGCAGTTATATAATAATTTTAAGTTTAAACATAATATAATAAGTATAAAAAATAAGTTTAATGCTTTTATAATTTTTTAAAAAGTTGTATAAAAAATAATTATATTATTAAATTTATTAATTATGCTATATAGCTTGCTAGCTAAAACGTTTTATATAACACGTTTATATTTACTTAAATTTTAATATATAATATTGCTTTTAATTTTAAAGTTTAAGTTTATTAAGTTTTTTATATAAGTTTTAATTATAAATATAATAATAAAGCTAAGCTAAAAAGTTATATTTATATTATTCGCAAAAAAGCTGTTTATAAAAATAAATAGCTTTATATAATAAAAATTAAATAAAATAAATATAAAGCTTTTAGTTAAATTGTTTTTTTGTTATATAATTTGCTTATTTAATACTTTAATATTATATAATTATAGCTTAATTATTTAAGCTACTATAGCTAAGTTATACGTAGCTTTTAGTTAGTATATATTATTAATATATATATTATAAGCTTGTTAAAAAACATAAGCTTAAGCAAAACTTTTTATATAAAAGTTAATTTTAGCTAAATTTTTAGCT